>SEYY01007527.1:57500-60000 GCA_009176605.1 Armadillidium nasatum
TCCCTAACTCTTGGTCCTTCGATAGAGTCTGGCACAAAGCTTTCATTTCAAGACTTCTCTCTTTCGGAATCTATCCTTCTCTATGTATTCTTCTCACTGATTTTATTTCCGGTCATTCTATAGCTTCTGATGTAAACGGTAAACCTTTCATCCTTTGAAACTATTAATTGTGGTGTTTCGAAGGATTCTCTCCTATCCTTTTAGTTTGAAAGGTGCTCCTCCCAGCAGTAGCTAATTGATGCTGGAATGGTGGTCTTGGAGCAACTAATCTCTGATCTTTCTCGTATTTCAAATTAGGACAGAGAAAACCTTGTTTTCAATGTTTCAGAAATTTAGTTCTCCCATCTTCCTACTTGACACAACCTTTCCACACATGGCATCTTCGAAAACACAACTCAAACCTTTATTTCTCTTTAATTTTCAAATATTCTCGGTGTTTCTTTCTCTCGTAATCTTCCTTCAAAAGATCTCATTACTTCTCTTTCTAAACAAGATTCTAAAAGGTTAGGTGTTCTGAGGCGCCTTCAGGATTTCTTCATGCAACCCCAGTTACTTTCTTTTTATAATGGTGTTGCTTCACCCTTCATTAAGTACTTCTCACAAACCTGGGGAGTTTCCACTTATACAGCTCTCCTTGACAAGGTGGAATCTAGGGTTTTCCGTCGTTTCAATTCTTTCTCTCTCACTAATTCTCTCCAGTCTCTTTGTGACCATCGAAATGTTGTGTCGCTATCTATACCATTTCTATTGCAACTGACATAGCTCTTCTGAACTCTCTCGTCGAATACCTCTTCCGTTGAGAAGGGTTCGTGCGATACGCCTTTCAATAAAATCTCGTCCTTTCTCTCTCCAACTCTCTGACCTCAAACCTAACCGGTACGCTCAATCCTATATGTACTCTACTGGTAAAGTCTGAAAAAAACTCCCTTTATCTGTTTCCCCAACTTCCTTTGACCTCCATACCTTTCAGGCACCTATTGGGACATGTATTTAACTGGTGGAAATTTATATCTAAGGATATAATATATATATATATATATATATATATATATATATATATATATATATATATATATATATATATATATATATATATATATATATATATATATATATATATATATATATATATATATATATCATATATCATTAAACTGACTGAAATTTCCTTTGTAATCCGGTAATATTCTTCCTAATTTCAAAGATTAACACATTTAAATTATCGCAGAATACAATAAATTTAAAAAACTTCATGAACATTAATTATTAATAACGATTGTTTGACATATCTTCGTCGTTATTAGGCGAGAATTGCCGCCATAAATAAAATTTAATATTAAAGGGACTATCCCAGAAGCCATTTATTAAAAGACTACATCTGAAACATATAAAATAATAATATATATATATATATATATATATATATATATATATATATATATATATATATATATATATAATATATATATATATATATATATATATATATATATATATATATATATATATATATATATATATTATATATATATATATATATATATATATATATATATATATATATATATATATATATATATATAAATAAATACCATGTTAAGGAAACATTAAAAAATGGTGTTAATTAAAAGTCTAATAAACTAAATAGTTACACTTTGTTTAAATTTATAAGACTTTTAAATCAAATAATTCAAATCTTGGGTAAATTAAAAATAATCTTCTTTACTTAGGGGAGGAAATAATACATTAATAACAATTTAGTACCAAAATTTATTACAGGGTTAAAAAAAATTTTGAACGATAAATGTACACTCACCAATGCACTCATACACACACGCATTCAAAGAGAGAGAGAGAGAGAGAGAGAGACAAAGATAGAGACAGAGACAATTTATTTTTATTTAGATGATTTATTAAAAGCAATACTGAGTCTAACAAATAAATTATAATACTGTTTATTGCAGCAAAATCTTTTATTAATAGAATAATGAATCCACGAGTCCAAATTTGATTAATATCATTATTAAAAAGATTTCTAAGGTAATTGTCAGTTAAAATCACTATGAGCAATCATATATATATAATATATATATATATATATATATATATATATATATATATATATATATATATATATATATATATATATATATATATATATATATATATATATATATATGTGTGGTGTGTGTGTGTGTGTGTTTTAGTAACCTGATTTATGTAAAATTGTAAGATTTCAAAAAAAAAAAAAAAAAAAAAAAAAAAAAAAAAAAAAAAAAAAAAAAAAAAAAAAATAAAAAAACAAAAATAAGTTACTCTAAAATTATGTTTTAAAAATATTTATTTTATATATTCATTTTTATAATTCTTTTCATATCCTTAAAGATTTAATAATAATAATAATAATAATAATAATAATAATAATAATAATAATAATAATATTTATTTTAATTTAGTTTTAAAATGTAAATTCAACTCGTAATTTACAACGAAAGTCACA
>SEYY01007527.1:75000-77500 GCA_009176605.1 Armadillidium nasatum
TTTTATTTTTTTTTTTTATTATTAAAATTAATTATTATAAAAGTTACAATATTCAAAATTTGTAATATTATATAATGTATTATGTATAATTTTATTGGGCTCAAAGGACGAATTCGTCTCCCCAGAAGCCCATTTCAATTTAGTATCAAAACATGTAAAGTACACGATATTTGTATATGTAAATTTGTAACTGAAAAAATACATAAAATTTAAAGATTAAAGATAATTATTATTTTTTACAATTTACGTTTTTGTCATTTTTTCATTAATTTTTATTTTCTATTTCTGCAGTTCGCTTTTCTCTTTGTTTCTTTATTTTTATAGTTTTTCAGTTCATTTTTCATTCTTTATTATTTTTTTTTTCATTTTCTTCAGTTCATTTTTTCATTCATTTATATTTTCTTAAAGAATTTTGAAATTATTGTACTACTTCTGATCTATATTTTTGAAAATTTTCTTAAATGTCTTTATATTTGTATATATATTTAAGTAATTATTAATACGAAAAAGGGATTGATTCTCTAATCTCTATTAACGATGATGATAAAGATCAAAATAATATTTTATTTCCATTTTGATGATAAAGATGTACATAATAAATTTTCATATCTCAATTAATGGTGATGATAAAGATCTACATAATATTTTATTTCTATTTGATGTTAAAGAACTTGCGTAATTAATTCTATATATATATATATATATATATATATATATATATATATATATATATATATATATATATATATATATATATATATATATATATATGTGTGTGTGTGTGTGTGTGTGTGTGTGTGTGTTTTTGAAGGAAATTACAAAGACACGTTTCTGTGTAATTTTAAAGGTTATTTTGTGAAAAATTAATATAGTTATTTTAGCGTCAAAGAGTTATAAGAATATTAATTTAAATGATTTAAAGCTATATAAATAAATAAAGATACTATTACATCCTAAAAAAATTGTTTTCATCGGTTTATTTTTTTAATAATTTTTTTTAATTATGCTTTTTTCCAACCCTGCAAGCGAGGGAGGTTCTTCTGTAAAGAGATTGAAGAAAATATTTGTAAAGTATCCTCTTATTAAAATGTTTTTTTCATTTTTTTCATAATTGCATAGTTAGTGGAATACGTTTAATAGTTCGCAGTGATTAATTAGTGATTTGTTTAAATAGTATGTTGCTATAGAGTCGTTAGTTCTTACCAGTCACATCTGTTCTCAGGAACTCCTTACCATCTCCTGTTTTTTCTCCTGTGTTTAATCTTCCTCTCCTCAAGACCTCCGTATGTGCCCACCTGATAGATTTGCATTTGGTTCTGGCTTGGGTGGGTTTTCTTCTATTGTTTTGTATTTATGTACCCTATTTGAAAATTGCCCTGCCCGTGAATGGTGGTAAAAAAAGAATAAATGTTGGGTAGCTAATATAATTTTGAAATCGAAATAAATATCTTTCTGTAATATTAGAAAGTGTCAATGAAAAGTTCTGTCCCCATTATTTATTAATTTTATATTAAGAGTATAAAAATTATTTATATTCCTATATTTTATTTCTATTTTGATGATAAAGCTCTACACAATTAATTTTCTGATCTCTATAAATGGTGACGATAAAGATTTACATAATATTTTGTTTTTATTTTGATAATAAGAATTTGCATAATTAATTATCTAATCTCTCTTAATGGGGACGATAAAGATCAACGTAGTCTTTTATTTCTATTTTGATAATAAAGATTTGCGAAATTAATTATCTAATCTCTATTAATGATGACGATAAAGATTTACATAATATTTTATTCCAATTTTGATGATAAATATTTACATAATAAATTATCTAATCTCTAATAATGGTGACGATAAAGATCTACATAATATTTAATTTCTTTGGATGATAAAGATCTGCATAAATTCTCTAATCTCTATTAATGGTGACGATAAAGATCTACATATTTTATTTCTATTTGCTTCTACAATAGAAGATATGCAAAGATATGAAATTTTGCACTCAGAATAATGACTTGTATTTTAAGGCCAAAAAAATAAACCAATGTATAGAATAGTATTTTAGTCACACATCCTAAAATTTCAAATCTCTGCATTCCCATTATTATATATTTCGATATATATATATATATATATATATATATATATATATATATATATATATATATATATATATATATATATATATATATATATATATATATATATATATATATATATATATATATATCATCATTATATGTTGTTTCATTAAAATTTACTTACCAATTCCTCTCCTAAATTTTCTGTATAGCATTTGAGAGAAGCAGAGCCGCCAACCTGTGCAACAACTAAAGAGTTGTTTTGAGCCTCGTAGGAAACGTAGGGAAGGTTGGCATACCTGATTCCCAACTCCATTTCCCTCCTCATGTGGCGCTTAACGCCTTGCCTTGAATGCTCATGACGAAAAGCCACACCTATAGGAAAAGTAAATCTAATTACATTCTTGTTCTAAATA
>SEYY01007527.1:85000-90000 GCA_009176605.1 Armadillidium nasatum
GACACTTTGGCCTTGTGCAATAACCCCCCCATTATTCCCTCATTTCATCCCTCATTTTCCTTCTCGCTCGGATCGTAGAAAGGAGGTGTACATTTTTTTTTATTGTGCACACTGAAAATATCTATCTAAAAAGGTGTTCCTTTTAATGTTCTTTATTTATGGGGAAATCAATGAGATGTATAGTAATATATTTTCGTATAATGCTCATTCAGCATATATATATATATATATATATATATATATATATATATATATATATATATATATATATATATATATATATATATATATATATATATATATATATATATGTGTGTGTGTGTGTGTTACGGATTTAAGAAAAATTTGCCTAACCTGATATATGAAAATGAAAAATAGAAATGCAAATGCCTTACTTAATTTTAATTAACTTAATACTTATTGAATTAGAATATATATATATATATATATATATATATATATATATATATATATATATATATATATATATATATATATATATATATATATATATATATATATATATATATATATATATATATATATATATATATATATATATATATATATATATATATATATATATATATATATATATATATATATATATATATATATATATATATATATATATATATATATATATATATATATAAAAAAAAATATATTTTTTAAAATTTTTTTAAAAAAATAAAATGATGGCATTTTTATTTATTTATTTATTTATTTATTATTTTAACGGAACAGAATGCCAACAGTTGACCTTTTATTTTATTTATTTATTTTTTTTCCTTTCAACGCAATTCTAATCCATTATCGAAAAATAAAACTTCAATTATTTGGAATCTTCAAATTTCAATTTTGTTTTGTTCTTTTAATACGTTTTTTTTTTTTTTTTTTTTTAAATTGAAATCGAATTTCAAATTCAGGTTTTATTTGCAGATTGTTTTTTTTTAAATTGGTTTATTTATTTATGAAATTTAATATCTTAAGATATTTATCAAGACTAAATTATCAATATTCAATAAATATTTATATATTTTTTATGTTCATTGAATTATTTTAAACTTATATATATATATATATATATATATATATATATATATATATATATATATATATATATATATATATATATATATATATATATATATATATATATATATATATAGGGTGGTCCTTATGATGCGTGGAAAAAATTTCATTGCTTCTAACTAGTCATTGTTGCCTGGTTTTCCCTTATAATGTTGACCACTTACTATCTGGGAATAGTTTTCTGTGTTCTGTAACTACTTGGAGTATGAATTGGAGTTGCTCTTCATTCTTTGTTAATTTTTTATTATTTTCTTGGATTAATGCGACTCCTGGTTCTGCAAAATCATTGGTAACTGATATTGCTCTTATAATGAATACTCCTTCCTGATATCCACCCCATCAGTGGGATCTTTGATTTGAATTATTTCTTTAAATGTGTTGCTATGTGTTTCCTTTGTGCCATTCGTTAACGATTTATATTTATTTTGTTTACATCATGGCCAAAAAATTAGGCAGTTTCGGTTAGAAGACATGTGGCGATCCGATCAATCATCTGCGTTCTGTCCTAAGCTGCAGATAAGGAGAGTGTGATGATGTTGGTTCTGGCAAATTTTACTTTTCCAAACTTAGGGGAATTTACCCCACCAACAGCTCCTTGAATATTTTTATCCTCAACATTTGAATCATTTTTCTCGATATATATATATATATATATATATATATATATATATATTATATATATATATATATATATATATATATATATATATATATATATATATATATATATATATATATATATATATATATATATATATAAAATGTTCAATCCAGGTAACTATAGTAAAATATTTTCTTACATGATCATATATTTCTATGGTGAATGGTCGAAATTGTACAAAAGTTCAATACGTTTCATTCAGAATGACTGGTTTTCTGAGTATTCCGGCTACGGTAGAGAGCGAAAGTGAGCCCTTTAGTTGAAGGCGCACGCACACGTAAAAAAAGGGAATGTGGGCTGGGTTTACGCCCGCATTAGTATAAAACTTTGTGATCCATTTGCAAGATGTTCCTATTGACATAACTCAAAAACATTTTGGCTACGGAATTTTTTATTAATATGCAACAAATTGATGAGGTAGGAGGAAAGTAATTAAACATTTGATTTTAAGGACCACCCTAATATATATATATATATATATATATATATATATATATATATATATATATATATATATATATATATATATATATATATATATATATATATATATATATATATATATATATATATATATAATCAATTTAAATATTATAACTTAAGGAAATTTCATACTATAATTAACTTTTTTTTATATTTTTAATATATTTATATATTTATATATATATATATATATATATATATATATATATATATATATATATATATATATATATATATATATATATATATATATATATATATATATATATATATATATTATATATATATATATATATATATATATATATATATATATATATATATATAGTTCCATAACTGGGAATTAATTTTGTAATAAAAGGAACAATGAAAGTGAGATTCTCCGTGGAAGTTGGCTCAGAAATTGGCCCTTCCGCATCCTTTGATCAAACCGAAACTTGAGTTTCTACTAAAATGAATCTATTTAAATTTGAATATCTATTCCAAATCCACTCTCATTCTCCTCAACTCTTTCCTTCTCACTGATACTCTTACTCCTTTCGGAATATCTCTCTCTCTCTCTCTCTCTCTCTCTCTCTCTCTCTCTCTCTCTCTTTCTTTCTTTCTTTCTTTCTCTCTCTCTCTCTCTCTCTCTCTCTCTCTCTCTCCTCTCTCAATCTTCTACTCTCTTTTCGATCTTCTTTCTATAATAATTTTCTCTCTATTTCACACTTTTCTCATATATATATATATATATATATATAATATATATATATATATATATATATATATATATATATATATATATATATATATATATATATAATATATATATATATATATATATATTTGTTTGTGTGTGTGCATTTGTTTAGTCGAATTCTAGTTATAATTGCTTAAATATAATTGGAATGAAGAGAACGTTTTGAATTACCTTATTTTAATTACTTAAGAACACTAAATAGAAACAATTCTACGGATAAATGAACACTAATTTCATTATATGATTTGTTTGACAATAAATTAATAAATACCGTGGGACTTGAACACACACACACACACACACACACATATATATATATATATATATATATATATATATATATATATATATATATATATATATATATATATATATATATATATATATATATATATATATATATATATATATATATATATATATGTATATGTTTGTTGGGATCTACAACGAACATTTTTCAACTGTTGCATGAGACAGTGATTTCATTTATATATATATATATATATATATATATATATATATATATATATATATATATATATATATATATATATATATATATATATATATATATATATATATATATATATATATATATAATATATATATATATATATATATATATATATATATATATATATATATATATATATATATATATATATATATATATATATATATATATATATATATATATATATATATATATATATATATATATATATATATATATATATATATATATATATATATATATGTATAGTATTTTGTGTGTGTGAGCATAAAATGTCTCCACTCAAGGATCAAAAGATCTATTGAAAAGGGAGTTACACAAAAAGGGAGAAAATTAAAAAATGAACACCCACAAGATAAATCTCCGCTATAGGAATTCACTCATATATATATATATATATATATATATATATATATATATATATATATATATATATATATATATATATATATATATATATATATATATATATATATATATAATATATATATATATATAATATATTGCCACCAAATCTCATTGTCCTTTGATGTGGTTTTTTTTTTTCTTATTCACTTTATGTAACCTCTATATCCAGGTGAAGTTGAGTTGTATGTTTTCCTGACCAAGTGGAAAAGAATTTAAAATATTATTTGAGTTTGAAAGCGAATTTTAGTCCTGTTCAACTCATTCTAGAATTATATCTACTAAGGAGCTGGACTTCGAATCCCGATTGTCTGGTTTGCATTAGATTGTGGAGAATGGGATTCATGTAGGAGGAAATGGAGTACTGTTGTTCATTTTTACCAGATTCCTATCTAATATTATTGCACTTTATAATAAAATATAATTAATTAATTGATGCCAGATATATATATATATATATATATATATATATATATATATATATATATATATATATATATATATATATATATATATATATATATATATATATATGTATGTTATTTGTGTGTATGATGTGTATGATGAGTGTAAACTAAAATAAGAGCGAAATTACGATTTGGTGAAAAGATGGGTTACAACGTTTGGTTACTACGATTTACTGTGTCGACGATTTGAACGAGTTTTAATAAAATGTCAAAAAAAATTACTTTAAGAAAATAGGTAACCGATGTTTTGAACGAGAGAGAATGTAAATAATTTAGAAGAATCTACTCGCTTTTGATATTGTCTTTCAACGTTTATACAATTTCCACCTATTATCAACAGCAATATAATAAATTCATAACTGACAGCATACGGAATCTCGCTACAAAGTGGGAGGAGCGGGGCTGAAGCACCCTATCCAGAGGGTCTCTCATTTACCTACCTGTTTTATGAATTATAAATATAAATAAACGTAAGATATAAGGGAGACCCGCTCTGATGGGCTGCGTACCCCCTTAGTTATGACTCCATACCCCCTGCCATGTTTTATTAAATAGCAGTAGATAATGCAGGTCATATTTTAAGGAAAATAATTAAAACTTGAAAGTAGGAAAATGTGAAAAAAGGAAAAAATA
>SEYY01007528.1:15000-20000 GCA_009176605.1 Armadillidium nasatum
ACCAACATCGCTTTTAAGTCCAGTAAAATTTACGTAAACTTTTATACTGTGCATGGAAAAGCAACTGTATGTGATATATATCCCAATCATTTAAAATTCTTTACTCCTCTTGCGAAGCGCAGAAATTAAAAATAGCTAAAGCTTACTATATTAAAAACTGTAAACCAGACATTAACATTAAATTTAATGTACTGTCACTCAAACTAAACATAATATGATATATTACTTAATTTTATAATCTGTATTCTTTATTTTTACTTTAAAAAAATTAATTCATCTGTCAGAATCCAAACTTTGATGATGTCCGAGGTTTACGGATGAAACCGGTTAGAAAATAAATGTAATTATGCTTCTTGCTTTTTCTGTAAGTTGTTCTCAAGAATTATATTAAGAAAATTATTTTAAAATTAAAAGAATGTTTTTAGGGAAGTCTAAAAGATAGAAAAATAATAATAACAATAACATTGAACCTTTCGCATTTCAAGACGGCACGCGAAATTTTAAACCAAAGCCAGTGGCAGTAATAAGTAATCAGACAAGCTATAATATTTGTGAAGCTCTCGCCAATTTGGCGAGAGTATATTTTATAAATCTCAGATATTGTTTATTTATATCTTCTCCTTCATTTTTTTTCATAACAAACTAGTTCGACTTAACCTAACCTTGACTTTAAGGGTAAATGTGGGAATAACGGTCATCAACTAAAAAACTAGTTCGACTTAACATAACTTGGATTAATTAATGCTAACGGAAGCAAAGAGGCCTAATCTGGCGAACACAATGGAACTCATCCGAATAGGTTCATTTATTAAAAAAAATATAATGTCAACCCAAAAAACGAAAGAGCCAATAATATTTATGATAATTCTAACAATAATAATAATAATAATAATAATAATAATAATAATAATAATAATAATAATAATATAATAATAATAATAATAATAATAATATATAATAAATAATAATAATAATAATATTAATAATAATAATAATAATAATAATAATAATAATAATAATAATAATAATAATAATAATAATAATAATAATAATAATAATAATAATAATAATAATATAATATAATAATAATATAAGAAATATATATATATATATATATATATATTATATATATATATATATATATATATATATATATATATATATATATATATATATATATATATATATATATATATATATATATATATATATATATATTAAGAGATAGACGAATATTCATATTCGTTTTCGTATACGAAAGTATTTGAATAGGTTTATTATTCGTATTCGAAATTTTTATCCGAATACAAAAAAGAATATTTTATCAGAATCCAAAAGCAATATTTTTTCCTTCTAGTAGTGATGACGAAGAGGAATATGTACCTCAGGAAATTTCAAAAAAGCATTAAGATGTGTCTAGATTAAAAAAGAAAACCTCTGGAGGATAATCCACTTGAATAGTGGAAAAAAAACCATACGAATAAAGTATCCTAATGTGGCTGTGTTAGCAAGGTCATATCTTGTTGCCCTTCCCATCAAGCGTTGCAAGCGAGAGCCTTTTTAGCGGTCTTATTTTTGATGAAAAACGCTCCAGGGTCGCAGCGATACGAGCAGAACAGTTATTGTTCCTCAAATATAATTTACCAATTTTAGGATTTGAATATTGAAGTTTTTTAAAACTCCTTTCCAAAGGGCGGTGGTTGGGGAAAGAGGTTTGTGAGATGGACCGTAAGAGTTGGTAGATGTCCCATATGCTGAAAGCGTAGTTGATTCTACGACCAAACTTTTATAAGAAATAACATTGGTGCAATATAGGAAATTTAACTTAATTAAAGACGTCTGATTTACGTTGAAAATAGAATAAGAAGAATGGGTTTCATAATATTCGTATTCGTATTCGTATTCGCAAATATAAAATTCCATATTTGTTCCATCTTTAATATATATATATATATATATATATATATATATATATATATATATATATATATATATATATATATATATATATATATATATATATATATATATATATATATATATATATATATATATATATATATATATATATATATATACTTTTCTATATATGAAAGCTAAACATTTACGTTTAGAATTGCCAATAAAACTCAGTTTAAAGAATAAGGAAATAAAAATAAATTCAAACTCAATATAATATTGAAACAAAATTTTTGCTTAGCTCAGCAAAATCCAGATGAAACTTCCTCTGTTATTTTTGATCCTAAGGTTTTGAAATTCTATTGAAAAAACATTTATATATATATATATATATATATATATATATATATATATATATATATATATATATATATATATATATATATATATATATATATATATATATATATAATATATATATATATATATATATATATATATATATATATATATATATATATATATATATATATAATATATATATATATATATATATATATATATATATATATAATATATATATATATATATATATATATATATATATATAATAATAATAATATATATATATATATATATATATATATAATAATATATATATTATAATATATATATATATATATATATATATATAATATATATATATTATATATTTAATTTACACTCTGTGGTAATAACAGAGTCCGCGATACCATGACCGAGCTGGGTAGTGTAATTCCTGGGCGACCGGGCTCAGGAGGACTTCTCTAGTCTGTGGAGCACAGAGTGGGTCAGTCGGTCACCCTAATATTTATTTGGCAACCGAGAGAGAGGGCTCGGTGTGCCCAGGTTGGTGGGTGTGAGAGGTCTGCCTGTTGCTATCATGAGATGCCGGAGCTGGATCTCTCCTAATTTGGTAAGAGAAGGATCATAGAGCCATAGAGAGAAATAATGCTATTTGGAGAAAGAGATATTAGGTCATATGATACCAGATGCTAATTGGCTATATTATAATTGTAAGGAAAAGTGTAATTATTTTTAGAAGATTATAGAGTTTCCGAAACTATTCACTTAATAAAGTCGTATTATGTAGGATAGCTGATATTCAACTCATCATTCTAAACCATAATATTAAAAATAATACATCTTTCAAATATAATCTTCGATACATGTTTTTTTGAGTATAATTATATAGTTAAAGTTTAGAAAATAAATGTTACTAAGAGTTATTGTATAGAAAATATATAAAATAATTTGTTCTGGAATTATCAGATATAAGAGTGAGAGTTCTATATCAGATGCGTAGGTTACATTATAAGATCAGAGCCTTTAACACTACTTATAGCTAGTATATAATTTTTAAGAATGATAAGATATTAAATATACTCACAATCTACTGTATATAGTAATTATATAATAACTATTATATCAAACTTTTGTACTCATATAGAGACATGACTATATATTTAAATAATAATTATTTTAAATTTTTTCTGTTTAGTATTATCTTTCTACGTCACACTATTTGCCAATTAGATCACAGAGTCAATAAATGGTTCACCATAGTTCAAATGTGAATCTGACCATTTATATCATTCGTTTCTAGTGTATTTAGTCTCGATTATAGTCTTAGAATGATGATCATAAACTTAGCTAGGTTCTAGTATAAAATATCTATGTTATTAGAGAATTCTCTCCGAGGAATAGCATCTAACTAAAAGTTTAAAGAAATATCTCTTCACTAAACAAATCTTTTTATATTGGAGTTATCATTATATTTAATATCTATATAATTATTACTAAAGTATATTTTGAATATAACTATTTATTATTCACTATTTATGAGCAGACCACCGGAGACGATACCCACAATACTAACAGAAAAAGGAATATCTTAGAGATAGTACCTATATGGGCATATAGATATTAGGCCAAACAATTAATAATTTCTCATATTGAGGATAAATTATTGACTGAATTGAGAGTATTGTTAAATATTTTTAATGAGTTTGATTGTTTTGTTTGTAACATAATTTTCACCGAAGTTACTGAAAGTTATGAAATACGGTGAAGCAACTTTTTTATTATGAGTGGAGGATTTACACGTGTGTTGAGATAAAGACTTACCTTTGGAGATCTCATCTAAAGCATCTTCTGAACAAGAAAGATGAAAAAGACTGTGTTATCTCAAACATCCCACTCGTGGTCTCGAGGCACCATAGAGCTAGAATTCTAACCTTTTAGCTGAACTCGCTCTTTTGCGGCTTTAATCTTCTTGCATGGTGGAGGAGCAACATTAACGGAAGTATTATAGTAGCCTATATTCGCGATACCGTCTTATGTAGCAATATAAATAGTAGTTTAGATATCCATGCATGAAACACAAGATTTTCGTGCAAAGTCAAGTAGTACTCCATATGGGCTATCGCGGATCCATTACATCTATAATCAACACAAAACCGCGCACGTAAGCAGCGGAAATAGAGGTAAGTAGTATTTTTTGTTCCTATTGAAGTGAATATATGTTTATGAGCAATATGGCGCGCGAGAAGCTGCAACTAAAGAGAATTTATTCTCATAGCCATAAAGTTACACACTACTGTCATCTATTCGGATTTGCATAAAGCGTTAGATTATGTAGGGTACTCAAGAAGGCAATCTCACTATACAGCACAAATGGAGCGTAAATAGGTTGTAATTTGAAGATTTTGTGCGCCCAAAACTTGTAAAGGGACTCTATTATATGAGAGGCTATCATTTCGTCGAGACGTCAGACTGAAATGTTCATCACTGAGAAGGAAAAAGTACACTTGAGAGAATCCTATTGGGTACAGCCCAACGGCTTCACAGACGTGTTTAATCTTTCTCTTATATTTATCTTATCACATAGAAAAAATAAGAGAAATAGACATTAATCAATATTTATTAAAATATCATATTTATTTTTTTTTAAATTTTGTCTGAGATAGGTTGTGTCTGTTGATTATTTTTTGTAGTCTCAATTGCCTTTTCTTCCTATAAGTATAAGGTTTTTTTCCTATAGTTGGTCCAGCTTTTATTGC
>SEYY01007528.1:25000-27500 GCA_009176605.1 Armadillidium nasatum
CTGTATAAAGTCAGGTATGTCTTTTTACGGTGCAAATTTTTGAACAAACAAATCAAATAGTAGTCAAATATACAGGCAGTTTGAAATATTTTTTCATAATGCATTGAAAACAATTTTTAAGGTGTCTTGTAGAATTAGTAATCATTTTAATGTGTAATTACCTGAATATATTAATGTTTAATCATTACTTAAATTACCTTAAGTTGTGTACTCTCTTCAGATTGCTTAACAAACCATGTTACTGTATGCAAAAAAAAAAAAAAAAAAAAAAAAAAAAAAAAAAAAAAAAACTGTTTTATAAGACAGGAACATTAGCAAAAGATGTAAATAAGACATTTATGAAACTGAACGGAGTGGTTAATATTTATAATAATGACCTTAACGCACTTAAATCTAGAATTACCTTTGTACAAAATAAAGAGGATTCATTAAGATAGATTATGATGGGATAAATTTGGAGTCCATTTGTATTTGATTTAAAATGTGTTTTTATTTTATTTTATTTTTTAATGTTCTAATTTTACGAAATAAAGAATTAAAGACTAAAGAAAATAAAGAATTAAAGACTAAAGACTATTTATCTATCTATTTATCTATCTTTCTATTTGTTTATCTGTCTATCTATTAATCTATCTATTACCTGTCTCTCTCTCTCTCTCTCTCTCTCTCTCTCTCTCTCTCTCTCTCTCTCTCTCTCTCTCTATTTTTAGGATTTTCAATCATGGTAGCGACTATCTCATTCCTCTCTCTTTCTCTCTCTCTTTCTCCCTATCTATCTATTCTTAAGATTTTCAATCATGGTGGTGACTATCTCATTCTTTTCTCTCTCTCTCTCTCTCTCTCTCTCTCTCTCTCTCTCTCTCTCTCTCTCTCTCTCTCTCTCTCTCTCTCTCTACTTTTCTATTTTTTTTAAATTCTCATCTTAATTTCATTCATTTATTCAAGCTGACAATAATTAATTTGAAGATGTTTCAGTTTATTCTATTACTACTTTTTTTACTTCTAATACAAGGGTTACTAAATCTGATTCAGCTATTATTATTATTATTATTATTATTATTATTATTATTATTATTATTATTATTATTATTATTATTATTATTATTATTATTATTATTATTATTATTATATTATTATTATAATTATTATATATTATTATATATATAATAATTATTATTATTATTATTATTATATTATAATATATTATAATATAATAATATAAAATAATTATAATAATACTGGAGGTAATAATAATAAAGATAACAATAATAATAAAAATGATAATAATAACGATAATCATAATTAAAAAAATAATAATATTCATATAGGAATAATACTACTACTACTAATAATAATAATAATAGTAATGATACTAAAAATACGAACAGTAAGTGAAAATAATAATAATAACAATAATAAGAATAATGACAAACAAAAATAATAATGAAATAATAATAAGCGTAACTACAATAATAATAATAGCATAATAATAATAATAATAATAATAATAATAATAATAATAATAATAAATAATAATGAAAAAATAAAATTAATATTCCTATTATTAATACATTATTCAAAGAACCATTGTGTTGTGTTGATGGTTCTATAATTTTACTACTATTAAAAATTAAAGCACAGCTTGAAAGGAATAATTCAGAAACTATCCTCTCTCTCTCTCTCTCTCTCTCTCTCTCTCTCTCTCTCTCTCTCTCTCTCACTATCTGTCTCCCTCATTACTCTCTTTCTCTCTTCCTCTCTCTCTCTCTGTTTCTCTCTTCTCATCTCTGTTTCTCGTTCTCTCTCTCTCTTTCTTTCTTTATTTTTCTCTCTTCACTTTCTTTTTCCTTTCTCTACCTTATTACGTAGTTTATTGATATTTAATAGTTTTATATTTCTTTTAATAATTATAATAATTCTCTTTCTTCATTTGGCTTTCTTTTTCTCTTTCCCTTCTTTCTCTCTCTATCTCTTACCATTATTATCATTTATATTTAAGAGTTTTGTAACTTTTAATAATAATAATAATAATAATAATAATAATAATAATAATAATAACTCTCACTTTCTTCTTCCTCTCTTTCTCCCTCTCTTCTGTCCTCTCTTATTTTATATCTCTCTTTCCTTCGCCCTCTTCCCCCCTTCTCTCTTTCTTTTTTTCCATCTTCCTCTTTCCGTCTCCCTTTCTTTGCTTCTCTCTTTTCCCCTCCCTTTCTTTCTTTCCTCTTCTCTATCTCCCACTCTTTGTCTCCCTCTTTTTCTCTCTTTTTACCTCCCCTTTCTTCTCTCCCTCTCCCTTTATTTCTCTCTTATTATTCTTTTTATTGATATTTAATAATTCTGAATCTCTTTTAATAACCATAATGACTATGGTTGGATGTTGGTCACGATATTTCTTTGCATTTGGTCAACTTCGTGGTTTCCCAAATACGGTTGGCCGCTTCTTTCAATTTATGTAAATGCATCCGGCTTAATGCTGGCTATTTAAATATTAAAAGTT
>SEYY01007529.1:0-5000 GCA_009176605.1 Armadillidium nasatum
ATATCGTCAAGGTACTGTCCGACAACCAAACTAAATAAAACGTGGCGGAACATCATCATGTGTAAACTAAAGGTTTAATGTAGGAATAGCTAGTGGAATGTTGTCCATCAAGTCTGCCAGCCATTGCTCCAAAAACCACCTGTACGAACGTCCAGGTGATGTCTGAACTTTCGAAACTGATAGATTTGTTGTTGGTAAAGAGTTCTCCACGTTGACTGGAAAAATATAGTGCTTTAGAAAGTTTACGAGTGCTTGTTCAGCAATACTTTAACTCATTCTTTCCAACTCCAGGAGCGCTGATGTTTCTTTTAACACCACAGTTGATGGTTAGGAGTTGAAAGGAATTACACACTGAAATGTTAGTAGTAAATAGTCGTGTCGGTTTGTGTCCATAGCTAATTATTAATTCGCAGATTCCGGCTGTAGGTTAACTGCTATAATACAATTCACTGTGTGACATTCCTATTTTGGAGTTGATACGAAATTTCCATTAACTATTTTATATATATATATATAAATATATTATATATATATATATATAATATATATATATAATATATATATATATATATATATATATAAATATATATATAATATATATTATATATATATATATATATATATATATATATTATATATATAATAAAATTCTTCGCTGAACCGCTTGATGTTTAAAAACAGTATGCACAAGTGCTATCATCATGAATCACAACTGCATTTAAATTTTACATTTAAACATATTAACAATTAATTATACTATGGTTAAATAATATCAAATTTCTATGTGGTCTGACTTGAAGACTTTAAATGGCAGCCCTTGCCATTTACTTAATGAAAAACAATGTTTATGATACCAATGAAATAAAAAATTGTCTATAGCAAAATACAAGTAAAATAATTTTATTTAATTTTCTTTTATATTTTATATAAAATTCGTTAAATCAATGAATGAAGCATGAAATTTTATTAAATAAGTTAAATTTATATATTTATTTGATTGCAAAATAACTTTGGGGTTTTGGAAACAAAAAAAAATTTGAATATACAATTACTTACCCATCATTTTTTGAAAGATATATACTATCACTGCAAAATATACTTAAATATATTTAAAATTAATACATTTTATATGAATTGATTCACACAAATTTCAAACTCTGATCGTAGTTTCTAGAGAGTCGCTTAATTGCAATATTGTAAATGTAAAAACTGTTTTTCCACATATTTATTTTCAACAGCCAACCTAGAAAATTATAATCGTTTTCTATATAAAATTTAAAGTCCAAAGAAAACGAATTTTTATGGGAAATGCATATATATATATATATATATATATATATATATATATATATATATTATATATATATATATATATATATATAATATATATATATATATATATATATATATATATATATATATATATATATATATATATATATATATATATATATATTATATATATATATATATATATATACCTTAATAAAGACCGTGATCATGTTGAAATATATTGCACAAATTCCAAAAGAATAACAGTACCACACTTATACTATGATAGTACTTTATTTAAAACCGCTGCGCTTTCAGAGGTCACACCTGTACCTCCATCTTTCAGGCTTGAATTTAATTATTAATTTTGTTTTTGTTTCTAATTGGATGTTTAGAGAGAACGATCCGTTCGCTCCAAGAGCTGGTGAAGCTCTCCAATTTAATTATTAAAATGTGAAGTTAAAAATGACTCAAAGAGATTGACTAAGTCACGGCATTCAAACCACCTAAAACAGTATTTCTTAAAATTATTTTGTTAATAAAATTATCAATTATTAAATTTTCATGAATATTAAAATTTTTTCCACTTTTAATAAAAAACTGTTTGTAAAAATCTTCTTTAATTTAAATCATTTTCTCTAGTAATTAACTTTGATTTTATCCAAATATATTCTATGATTATGATTTAGGACATGGACAAATTGGAACTACGTAGGACCCTTCGTCTCCGATGTTTAAAATTGCGTAATTGTATCATAATAAAAATATATACGTTAGTATATATATATTTATATTGTGTTTGTGTTGTTCAATTCTTCTAGAGAAGTCAGAGGTATCTCCAATGTAAACTGAATTACAATCGATGCAAGATATTCTGTAAATTCCCGCCTGTTTATTTATTGCAATATCTCATTTTCCCTGAAATGTAGCACACCTCCAACTTTCGAGGAGACCTGGCGGACCAATTTAATATTTGATAATTTTATTAATAATAATTTTAAGAAATACAGTTTTTGGTGATTTTATACGTAGTTTGATTCACAAGACTTAGTTTAACCTCTTTGAGTCATTTTTAACTTTTCCACATTTTAATTAATAATATATTAATTAATTTTAATTAATAATAAATTAAATTCTCTCCTGAAAAATGGAAGCACAGATGTGACCTCAAAAGATAGCGGTTTTAACGTTAACGTTATACAGTTTTAGTGCTTTTATTCATTATTTTCATATATATATATATATATATATATATATATATATATATATATATATATATATATATATATATATATATATATATATATATATATATATATATATATATATATATATATATATATATATATAATGCGTGTCACATGAGCCCTTCTCAATGGAGGAAGTATGCGATTGGAGAGTTCAGAAGAGCAGTGTCCATTTAATAGAGATAGTATAGAGAGAGTGACGTAACCATTCGAAGAGAATTAGTGAGAGCGGGAGAGTTGATAAGACGAAAAGCCCTAGACTCCACCTTGTTAAGGAGAGCTGAATGAGTGGAACCACACCAGATGTGTGAGGCGTACTCCATACAGGGGCGAACAACACTCCTGTAAAGAGAAAGCAACTGGGGTAGCGTAAAAAAATCACGAAGGTGTGTCAAAACACACAACCTCTAGGAAGTTTGTTTAGAAAGAAGTAATGTGATCCTTCCAAAAAAGATCACGAGAGAAAGAAACATCGAGAATAGTAAGAACAGATTAAGAACATGAGTTATGTGCTTTCGAAGAAGATGTTATAGTTGTGTGGAAGATTGTGTTGATTAGAGATATGGAGGAACTGAGTTTTTGAGGAATTGAAAACAACAATGTTTTCTCTGCCTCAATTTGAAATGCGGGAAAGATCAGAGGTTAGTTGCTCCGAGGCTGAATCTAAGTCGGGTCTAAATAATGATTAAGGGTGTCATCCACTACTAAGTTTGATCGTTTAAAAATTTTGTCTTTGCGACTCATGGTTCAGAGTTGCAAATTACTCTTATCGATAAGAAGACAAAGAGAAAGGATTGTGAAAATGTTGCACACATACACACACACACACACACACACACACACACACACACACAACACACAAAACAAAAAAAAAAAAAAAAAATTTAATATAAGTGAATATATACATGAATTTTCAAATTAAGGGATCAAAGCCTTAGAAATAATAATAATAATATTAATAAGAATAGTAAGAATAATAACAAATAATATTAATAATAATGTTATTATTTTTATAATTATTATTATTTTATTATTATTATTATTATTATTATTATTATTATTATTATTATTATTATTATTATTATTATTATTATTATTATTATTATTATTATTATTATTATTATTATTATTATTATTATTATTATTATTATTATTATTATTATTATTATTATTATTATTATTACACTTATGATTTTTATCTTAGTATATATATGAGAAAAATGAGGAGATTGTGTGAAATACCAAATATTTTAAAGATTCCAACAATGTGGTGGACACTATTTTAAAATTGGAATATAAACAGAAGTATATTTTTAAAAAAGAATCACAATACTAATATATATATTAATAATAATAATTAAACAATAATAATACTACAACTATTTCTAACAATGATAATAACTGATGACAATAAAAATAATAATAAAATAAAAATAATGATAATAAAATTAATAATAATATTTTCATTAATAATTGTAATAATAATAATAATAATAATAATAATATTATTATTATTATTATTATTAGTAATAATAATAAAATGAATATTATTATCATTAATAATGATAAAAATAATAATAATAATAATAAAATTGATAAAAATATTATCATTAATATTAAATAATAATAATAATAATAATAATAATAATAATAATAATAATAATAATAATAACAACAACTGAATAGCAACTCTTATTCCAACCTTGAAAATAATTATTGCATGATTTGTAACTTTAAAAAAAAAAAAAAAAAAAAAAAAAAAAAAAAAAAAAAAAAAAAAAAAAAAATTGTTGCAATAGTTTTACGCAGGTAAAAATATTTCTTCAAATGATTTATCATTCCTTATCAATTGAATCCTGAAGGTCAGATTTTTGGGTATAGGATTCAAAGGATAAAATCTTTTGTTTTTATTTCTATGATCATCTTCATAAAAGAAACTTGAGGTGTTTGTAATAATGAAAGGCAAGTGATATATATATATATATATATATATATATATATATATATATATATATATATATATATATATATATATATATATATATATATATATATATATATATATATATATATATATATATATATATATATATATATATATATATATATATATATATATATATATATATATATATATATATATATATATATATATATATATATATATATATATATATATATATATATATATATATATATATATATATATATATATATATATATATATATATATATATATATATATATATATATATATATATATATATATATATATATATATATATATATATATATATATATAGCGTTTGTCTGTTGAATTGAATCACATAGTAAAATCATCTTTTAGAATTCTTTTAATATTTAATCATTATTTAAATTTCATTAAATAATTATAATAATAAATTGTAACAATTACAATAATTTTCGGTACCAATATTATTTTTACCTTAATTAATGTATGATATCAAAAGTTTAAATCAT
>SEYY01007529.1:15000-17500 GCA_009176605.1 Armadillidium nasatum
TTCCCGATGGAAAGTGAAAGTACCTAAAAGTCCTGCGCTCCGTGAAAACGAGGGATTTACTGCTGTTCACCAGTTCTAATTACCATCTGAACACTAAGATGATAACATTCTTGACAATCAAAATGAATTTTAGAGAAGAACGTGTTGATAATTTTATTATTTTAATATACCTTTAGTAAAAGGAAAAAAATGATAAAACTTTCGAGAAGTGCATAATTCATTTATTTTATTTCTAAATTCAATAATTCTTATATTGTTGAACTAATTCTAAAAAAAAAGAAAATATTTATATAATCACCAATGATGTTTTACATCCTTCAAACCAAAAATGGAACATTGACAGGCATTTTGGTGCAAAATTATTCAATTATGGATTTCGATTGTGGGAGTAAATTATAAAAAAAAACTATAGAAATGATGAGCTATGATAGACTTAGGACTTTATGATTTTAGGACTCTGAGACTTTCGGACCTTAGGGCCAAAGACTTTAGGATTTTAGGATTCTAGGATTTTAAGGCCAAGAACTTTAGGATTTTAGGATGTTGGGTCTTTAGGACTTTAGGATCTAGTTCTTTAGGTCCTAGAACTTTAGAACTTTGGTACTTTACAGCGTAGTACTAAGAGGATTTTAGGACTTTATTACGTTAGGACTTTGTCTTAGAACTCTAGGACTTTAGGATCTAAGACATTAGGACTTTAGGATTTTAGAACTTTAGATCTTTAGGACCTAAGACTTTAAGTCTTAGAACTCTGGGACTTTAGGATTTTAGGATCTACGACCTTAGAACTTTAATATATAAAGTTCACTACTTACGGTAGAGACCTGCGAAGGGTAATGACAAACCCCTAAGCCCGTGTCCGGCCCAGCCCATTGGCTGGAAGAACTATGCTTAAAATAATATCGGGCGGGAACGGGCAGAACCGATCGTACTAGAGGGCAGATATGGGCGTGCTGGACGATGTTTGAAAAATAAAGTTCCCTCCTGTCTGGTAAGGGTAAGACTAAGTCTGATCATTCTTTTCAGATTAATATATATATAATTTACGAACATGTTTTCGCGGACCTTAAAAAAATGTTCTAAAAATCACGGGCGGGTATGAGCGGATCATTAAGCATAAGGAATATTCCAGGCCAGGTATGGACCAATTATTTAAGAAGATTAGCGGGTATGGTCGAGAGCGGGCCGAAAAATACCAGCCCGTGAATGTTTCTACCTCATGGGCATTTCCCTATTCGAGGAGGAAAACTTCTCTATGAAGTTTCGTCCTAGAATCCAATTGAGGGATTAAACTGGCGTCTTCAATCACGTGACTCAGTCACTAAACCGCTGTGCCACGGTCACCAACCATTACTAGTCCATGAGTATTGAAATGTAATTAGAAACTAAAATAAAACTGTTTGACCACTGTTTTGACCAGGGGTTCCCAACCCTTTTTTGCTTGTGGATCTCATGAGTCTTAACTTAAATATGTGGACCCCTTGATTCCAAACTTTACGTATGTGGACCCACATATACTCTTAGGTAATATTCCTAGATTAAATAAACATTTTTCCCTTGAAGACCCTCTCAAAGCTTCTGTGGTCTCATGGGGGGGTTCATGTGGACCCCGGTGGGAGATGCTGGTCTTCACTATTAAATTCCTGAAGAAAACTGGCACAATCCAAGAATAATTTAATTAAATAATTGTGCTAGTAAGTTAAACCTAACCTAACCTAACTTAACCTAACGTAACGTAACCTAACCTAAAACATAAAATTTTAATTCTTTCTAGTTAAAAACAACAATAATTAATCCCAAGTTTAAAAATATAATTAACCTTGAAATTATCTGAGAAATTATTTTTAGAGTTGCAACATTTACTTTTTTTTCCTGAAAAAGTTTACAATTTTGGGGTTTTTGGTTTTTAACATGTACACTTCTTATCAGTGTATATATATATATATATATATATATATATATATATATATATATATATATATATATATATATATATATATATATATATATATATATATATATATATATATATATATATATATATATATATATATATATATATATATATATATATATATATATATATATATATATATATATATATATATATATATATATATATAATATATATATATATATATATATATATATTATATATATATATATAAATATATAATATTAATATATTATATATTATATATATAAATATTAGGCAAACATTTTTTTTTAATGTTTTATTAAATTAACGAAATTAATTATATATATTTACATATTTTTTATTTTCAAATAATATTTTGAACATTGCCATGAAAGCGGTTAAAATAATATAATAATATATATAATATATATATATATATATATATATATATATATATATATATATATATATATATATATATATATATATATATATATATAATATATATATATATATATATATATATATATATATATATATATATATATATATATATATATATATATATATATATTATATATA
>SEYY01007530.1:0-52504 GCA_009176605.1 Armadillidium nasatum
AACAAAATTACTGAATGGATCATCTCCCCCTTATGAATTTATGTTTAAGAATTGTCACGGTGAACTCAGAAGGAATTACTCATGCTATCTTAATGGTGGGTCAAAGTACAATTCTCAATCCTTGGAGCCTTAATAAATTCTTACGTAGAAAAGTTAAAATTGTTCTTGGAACTCCCTCTATCTCTAAAATTTTATGACAAGAACCCTAAAATTTACATTGCCAAAGAATTTGCAAGATGCTAATTTTGTATTTGCAAAACAACCAGCAGTATGACAGAAAAACTAGAACCAGTATATCATGATCAGTACATAAAAATAATCTGGTAAAATGATAATACACAATTAACGATTCACAATGACGGAAACCAAATACCTTACCCTTTTAAGCTTTACACGTATAGTAGAGAAGAAGGTGGGGAGGGACGAATTCAAATACAACAGCCAAAAATATTCATTATATATTAGCCCCTAGCGTTGGTGCGGAGAACCTAAAAGTATTTAATAAAAGAAAATGGTGCGAAAGAAACCTTCTTCAAGCAAAGACTCCTTCATTTCTGAACTACAGGATCGGCCCAAGCCGAAGAAGGTAACGGAGGAGGAAGAGATATTATTGATGTCGATTCTAAAACCGCAGGAAAGGTGCCAGGATGAGAGGCTGCAGATTCTTCTGATGAAGAGGTGGATGCGGAAGATGCAGAGCTTACAGATGGCTGAGCGGATGCAAAGGGGGAGCAGATTCAGATGCAGATGCGGAAGCTGAAAGGACAAACTATGCAGATGAAGAAGCGAATGTTACAGTCGAAATAGATGCAGGTACAAAAACTGGTTTCAAACGTTCGATAGAGATCATGTACGACCTGCCATTAAAGAGCAGAGGTCGAAAACCTCAATAACTAAGAAGGGACCTGTATAGGGAGCCTCTAAAGCTTTTCGAATATGATCCACCATGAAATACACATAGGTGAATTTTTTCAATACTTTTGGTATATAAGAAGTGTCCTTGGACAAATGCAATGGCGGAAGCACACGAAACTATTCATGTGAGATATAAATATCTTAATGAAGATATCGAAGTCCGGCTTGTTCTGAGGAACGGAAGCAGAGGTCAGTAGAACACAAAGGAGTTTTCCCAGCAGCAGCCTAAAATGGTCATTGGGGATGCAACGAAAGCTTAGAAGAATCATTATCTGCGAAAGCCACCAATTATTTTTCCTAAATGTCAAAGCTGATTTTAAGGTCCTTTGGAAACTCTCCACAAGGATGTTAGACTTAGGATGATAGGCAGAGGTTCGAAACCTGTGCAAAACCAATCAGGTGAGAGAGTTCTGCGAAAAACTCCCTCTCGAACTGGGACCTCTGTCTGTGATAATGGAAAGTGGCACCCCAAATCTGGGGTTCCACTGTAGGAAAGTATACGAAAAAACTTTACAAAAATGCCGGACAAGGAAAAACCTTCGATCCATTTCGTATTACGATCAAGGCAGGTTAGGAGGTAACGGTAAACTGTAGATGGGTCGCCAGGCGAGGACCTGCAATCGCGATTATGCACCCGAATCATGTGCATCCGTATAGATGAAGCCGAGTCTCCATTAGCGCTTTTGCTAACGTCGGACTATCCCAACCGGTGTATACTATCTGATTTCATAAGCGACAGATCTTTGCCCGTTTTTATACATTGAAAGCCTCTGTCGTGATCAGAAAATCGGACGAGAATCCTGTCGCGGCGCGATCACGCCTAGTTCTTGGACAGTCATCGTGTATCTTAACTATCTATCAGCATCCTCTGAACCTCAGAATACTCGTTCACCGGATTCGCAGTTCCTACGTCTGCCTCTCACATACTCCAGAGGTTATATCTCGCTTCATCTCGTGTCACGATGACAATAAGTAGCAATCCAGGCTGCTCTCCACCATGCGCATCGTAGATGCTCGTAACTCGCGCAGATATCTACCGATGTCCGCTTTTCGTCGCACGCCTCCTATGAATGAACATTCACATATCCCGAGGTATCATACATCCTGCCATCTGGAAGGTCAATACTCCTGCCCTCCCCGTATACTGAGTATATATTACCGTCTGAGTGATGCTCTTCAGTATCACTGTACTAACTTCGCCTAGTGTCTGGTGCTAGCTTGTCTGAACGATCTCCATAGACTCTATGCGTCTCTTCTGCGTGAATATACAGAGCAGAGCTGCGATATATCTGATCGTTACTCTCAATGCTCTCGCCGAAGTACTGATCTATTGATTATCTCCCACATATATATACACACCTATTCATATAAACTATTCACATCATATCTCTGTACGCCCTAATAGTTATCTACCCAATACTACCACTAACTATCACACCTGCCAATCTTATGGGTCCCCGTGTCCACTCCTGGGTAGTAGATGGCTTCTATAAGGCACGGTGTACTTTATAGCCCAACTGTGCGAAAAGACATCCGCGCTGTATTTGGATAAAGTAGCGTTGTGCCACCAAATGGTCTTCTTTAGGCGTTTTCAAGAATATTTTCTTATTATTAACGGCAAACAAATATTGTGATAATAACCGTTTGGATTAGTCCCTTTTCTTAGTCACGCGCTTTGAGACTAGGTTCATATTGATGCTGTCGGCTCCTTTTCCTGACCGTGTTATCTCCTCGTATTTTCCTGCGATCCCCATATTCTTTACATGAGTGTTTACCGGTACCTCTTTGGAAACACTAGACAAATAATCCTTGATTCGTAAACAGGAAGATGGATGAATCAGTGAAGCGTTTTCCTTTTGTCCCGGCATTTTTTGCCTATGAGTCTCTGATACTAGAACCCTGAACACTGAGATCTGTTACGTGCTTCAGGTCGCCTCAATTCTGCATTCACTAAGCTCTCTCTGAGCGCGAATATATACCTGTAGTAGTTTAGTAACTTTACCATTACCAGGTGGAACCCAGAATCTTTGGGGTGCCCACTTTCCCATTCATCACAGACTAGAATTGGGTCCTGAACTATAGTCTGTGTGCCACGATCGAAGGGTGCAGTTTCTTTTCGCACAACTCTCTCACTCCTGATGTGAGTTTTTGCACACGGGTTTTCGGACCTAACTCGTGTGCCTATCATCTGCCTCAAGCCTCTAACATCCGGTTTTGTGCGAGAGTTTTTCCAGGGGAGGAGTGACGGCTGATAAAAATCAACAGAGCGTCATTTGACATTTAAGGAAAAAATAACTGTTGGTGCGGGTGGTTTCGGAAGGATAGATGATTCTATTCTAAGCATTTCGTCTGCTCGGGCACCAAGATGGAACCATTTGTCAGAAGGCTAAAGCATTTTGGCCTGGACGCGGAAAAGAAACTCTCCTTTGTGTTCTCTACTGACCTCTTGCGTGAACCGTTGCTATCCAAAAAGCAACAAAGCCGGACTTCGATATCTTTCTCAATGTAAGATTTTTCGATCATAAATCTAACCAAAGACCGAATACAATGAATAGTTCGTGTGAATATTTCTTTTGCGACCATCTGCATTTGTCCGCTCGTCCAGAGGCTGATGATCTACGCTGCGCTGTGCTAAGAGCATATCTGAAGCTGAGTAATGCTACCGTCTACGACTCTCAGCTCAGTTAACCGATGCTATCTACATGTCTCTGCGCCTCCTCATGCATATACATACCTCCTCCTGCTTCCTCACGATGACACATGCTTGATCACAGTCAACTTCGAGTAACATTCACATCGTCACTTATGACACCAGTAGCTCACGTCTCCACATGCAACACAACGCAGGCATTCAACTATGACCCCTCTCACATACTCCGCGCACTCGTCAATAGAACACCGAGCAGCTACACGCTACGCTAACGCCCGTACTAGCACTAGCTATCTACTAGTACCCGCTCGACAGATCTCCGCACCAGTCACTCTCACGACTCTTAGCGCGATCAGTTCGTCAGTGCAGTCGTGAGAACGTCTTCATCTCACAACTCTATTCTCTCTCGCAGTGCTTCCTGCCTCTCGCACCTGACTATCTCGTACTAGTGCCGCAGACTCCAAATCATGCAGTAGCCCTGCTCAACTAATCATAAATCACCGCCGTCGTTTCACTATACGTCCTAGCTCTCTTCAATAGAAT
Organism: Armadillidium nasatum; assembly: GCA_009176605.1. Classification (NCBI taxonomy): domain Eukaryota; kingdom Metazoa; phylum Arthropoda; class Malacostraca; order Isopoda; family Armadillidiidae; genus Armadillidium; species Armadillidium nasatum. The sequence goes on from SEYY01007530.1 coordinate 4,109, forward strand.
AATGGACATATTCTAACCGCTTCTCGCTAAACTACGTGTTAACTGACGAGCGATATCTGTCCCCGCATCCACCTCGCTGATCGGATCCATGCTCACTATCGACGACTCGCCTCGCAGCTCTTACCTGCTCTACGCTCAGCAGTTGTTCACGCAGCTCTCTTCCTGAGACCTCACTAATCGTTGACTCGTGCTAAGGTCGACACAGCACGATCCCTGCATAGCAGATAGATTCCTTGCTCTACCCGTATGCGTATCCTCGCACTCCTGTATAAGATCTTCTGGCACACTCGACCGCCCTTTCTCTGTCTAACAATGACTTCATCACTTATCATGCGACTTCTATCACTCTCTATGCTCCTTCTCCATCTTGAATCTGGCAAGGTCAGCTTCATCGCGTTTACATTGATCCTACATCGAACGTCTTTAAACCTGAGTTTTGCTACGCTGCAATCGTATTTTCGAGCCGTGGAATATTTACAATTTCGCTTCTTCATCTGCATAGTTTGTCTTTCAGCTTCCGCATCTGATCTTGAATCTGCTCCCCCTTTGCATCCGCTCAGCCATCTGTAAGCTCTGCATCTTCCGCATCCACCTCTTCATCAGAAGAATCTGCAGCCTCTCATCCTGGCACCTTTCCTGCGGTTTTAGAATCGACATCAATAATATCTCTTCCTCCTCCGTTACCTTCTTCGGCTTGGGCCGATCCTGTAGTTCAGAAATGAAGGAGTCTTTGCTTGAAGAAGGTTTCTTTCGCACCATTTTCTTTTATTAAATACTTTTAGGTTCTCCGCACCAACGCTAGGGGCTAATATATAATGAATATTTTTGGCTGTTGTATTTGAATTCGTCCCTCCCCACCTTCTTCTCTACTATACGTGTAAAGCTTAAAAGGGTAAGGTATTTGGTTTCCGTCATTGTGAATCGTTAATTGTGTATTATCATTTTACCAGATTATTTTTATGTACTGATCATGATATACTGGTTCTAGTTTTTCTGTCATACTGCTGGTTGTTTTGCAAATACAAAATTAGCATCTTGCAAATTCTTTGGCAATGTAAATTTTAGGGTTCTTGTCATAAAATTTTAGAGATAGAGGGAGTTCCAAGAACAATTTTAACTTTTCTACGTAAGAATTTATTAAGGCTCCAAGGATTGAGAATTGTACTTTGACCCACCATTAAGATAGCATGAGTAATTCCTTCTGAGTTCACCGTGACAATTCTTAAACATAAATTCATAAGGGGGAGATGATCCATTCAGTAATTTTGTTCATCTTCAATTCATCGGGCAATATTGCTCGCAGAGATCTCAATAGGGTATTACTGGAGTTCTCGATGAGACCATTACTCTGAGAGGAATAAGCAAAAATAAAGTTATTTCGGGATTTTAGTTCTTCATAAGTACTCTTGATTAAATCGGAGGTAAACTGTCCTCTCAATCAGAAACGTAAGTTCCTACAACTCTAGCGATTTTTAAAATTCTCTAGTAATTACTTCTACGATTGTATAGGTTTCTATGTTTTTCCCAAATTCATAGCGGAAATTCCTATTTTTTTTATATTTATGAGAGTTGTGATAATTTAAATGTCAGATTCCTTTTTAGCACTTTAAAATACAAAAGAATTCACTATTTTAAAGTCTGAAAGAATTTTCGTGTTGGCTAGTATTGATTTATGGAAAAGTTTTTTGAGGGGCTTCTGGGATGATTATATATAAATATATATATATATATATATATATATATATATATATATATATATATATATATATATATATATATATATATATATATATATATATATATATATATATATATATATATATATATATATATATATATATATATATATATATATATATATATATATATATATATATATATATATATATATATTGTGTGTGTGTAGGTGTAGTAGGTGCAAGTGTGTGTGTCTGTGTGTGTGTAAGAATTAAATAACAAAAATCAATGAAAATTAAAAATTTCCATCACTTATCGGCCTGCTATTTTATAGATGAAGTTATCGTTGTTGCTTCTCGTGATATACATTCAACATCTCATCTATTGGAATCGTCTACACAAGTGCATTTTCGATACAAAGTATTGACATGTTGCCAAGTGTTCCTGAGTCATTCTTATTCGGGGCCATGACTTAATTCGCCTCATAGCCGAGAATGATCTCTCAGCAGAGCAGGAGGTCACCGAAAAGGTCATGCAGACTTGTAGAAGTTGTATAGGTTTGGAAACGTCTCCGAGTTTACCAAACAGCTGATTTTCTTTATGCAGTTTATATAAGGGAAGGATCCATTCTGAAAAAAAAATTTTTTTTTGACCGATTGAGCTGAAATTTACAATATATATGCATTTTTCCCGCTGAAAACATTCAATTTCTGACGTTTTTCTGTTTCTAACGGTTTACTAGTTATAGGGGGTCAAAATTCAAAAAGAGATTAAATAGAAGTGGTAAAATAGTGGTCAGAATGATCCAAAAACTCCCCTGTACATTCTTAGCCCCAATTTCTACAATATTAACAGAGAACATTTGGGAATATTACGGATAGCGTTTGATTATAGAAGTTCAAATTTTTTTTTGAAAAAAAAATTTAAAAATATATACCCTTCCGCAGAAAAAAATTTCTTTAAAAAAATCCCTGTGTTGAATGTTTTTGAAAATTGGATATTGCTTAGAGGAAGGATGATCTAAAACTTCTATTTAAGACACTTTTAAAACCTAATTGTTTGATTCGAGATACAGCCTCTCAAAATTTGGAAAATTTGAAATTTCTTCGAAAATTCGGCCATTTTCGATAAGCTGTATCTCGAATCAGACAAATAGGTTTTAAAAGTGCTTTAAATAAAAGTTTTAGATCTATCCCTCCTCTAATAAAGTTAAAAAAAAAAAGACTTCCAATCCAGATTTTTTTTTGTTTTACAAATTTTTTTGTCTGAAGGTGTGAATTTTTCAAAATTGGAAAAAAAAATTTCGACACCTGGTCAAGTAAGGGCATATAACCTGTTTTCTGTTATGCATACATCAAAACTCTGTAAGAAGTTTTTGTAGCCAATAGATTTTGGAATATACACACCAAATTTTAGACCAAAAAAATTTTTTATGCGGCCTCACCGTAGACTTAAACATACCTTAAATTTCCGAAATTACTTCTAAATTTTAAATCCCTAGTAAAAACGTTAGGAATGGAGTTTTTTCGTCGGGAAAAAAGCTATCTATACTGAAATTTTCAGGAGAATCGGATGAGAAAATTTTTTTTTCAACATTGGATCCTTCCCATAATTATGCCCTTCTTCCTTCAATGTGAGTTTTCAAACAATTCGAAGCTACTGTCTTTTCTGCTTTTAAAACGTTTTCATCAATAGAAAACAAAAACCTATTTGGTCTGGAGCAGCCCTACTAGTTCTTGAGGCTTTATCTGCAATTTCTTCTACAAATCTTGAAGTCGTTGGTAAGAAGACGGAGAATAGTTTAGTGTTTGTAGAGAGCTTCCAAAACATTAAAGAAATATTTGGTCTTTTCTACATCTTTACTAGCAACAACTATCGCCAAGTTTACTTTATGTGCCATGCAGTGAACATACACGGCGTATGGATATAAACCGTTAATTCTTTTCTGAACGCCACTCTACTTTCCGGACATCACACAGGCTCCATCATATGACTGACTAACTGGCGGGACATTTAAATTTAGTTGCATTAAAAAAATGAGTAACTAAAGATGTTATTTCTCAGCTGATCCTTCTTCAGAACAATTTCTGAAAGTCATAAACCGTTCTACAACATATAATCCAATGACATAGCAAAAACATATAAATAGCTGCTCCTCTTTATAACAATTGTGCTTCATCATAATGATTGAAATCATTCCAAACTTTTTTATTTCACTGTAAATTTTTTCGAGCACGAGATCAACGGTGATAACGATTATTAAATTCAAAATTGAATTACTTGTTGAGTTAAAACAACGATTGTATAAGGAACTAAAGTTACTGTTATAATTGGCAAACACGTCACAGATTTTACGAAAGTTTCCTTTCTTTTCCGAATGAACTTCTTCGGAATCACCCCTAAGAGGGATTCCTTGCCTCCCAAGGCATGGCACAGTGTCTGCTATCATTTTGAAATATTCTTGATTTTGTAGGGATGAACATTCCGTCCATATACTGACAACTCTACATTAGCGGTTGGCCCAGTTGGCAGGCGCCAGTATCCCAGTTTCAACTAAGACGCCAGTAATTTTTAGACTAGGCAAAAGTCGTTCTTTGTTTGTTCTACTGCACGGGTGATCTGTGGTTACTAGACGTTCAACTTTATTAAGTTAATTTTCACATTAGGAAGTTAATTACGGGAGAAATACTTATTTTTACATCGGCACACTACATACGCCGCCTACCTTAGCACTACAACCTTACGGAGATTCCAAGAAACGCTAGGATAGTTCGCACACACTTTCATCAAAGTTACTACGTCAAACTTCATAATTACCACCACTCTGCGTTCAGCTGCAGTCCAACGCCGGCCTGTTAGCTACAGATTGGGTCCTGGTTTTTTATATCATTGCTGTCCTCTTGTCTCATGAATAAAGAGACCCGAACATTCAACATTGTTTCACTCAAATCCCCTACCAAAACCAACGACTACAATTTCTTTTTATTTCCTCGTTAGATGCAGTAACCAATTCTGTAAAAAGGTCTCCCTGACGTTTCATAGATTTCCACCCAGACAGTTGAGATGATCTCTTTAAATGAGTGGCGGAACACTGATGTTTTTCAAATTTTCCTTTTACCTTTTCCCAGTTCCTAAATCCAGTTTTTGTATAATTTTCCTCTTGTTCTCCAGTGGGAAAAAAACTGACACGAAAAACAAAATACGGCATCTTTTTCCACATTGTACTCAAGCCAACTGAAGTTTTTATAATATTTTTTTTTGAGAAGACCCGCTTCTGAGACAAGAAAAGACTGAGAGGAAAAACTAACACTTTAGATTGACGAAGTCCTGTTGTGAGATCCCCTAAATCTGTTAATTCTTCGACGATCTTAACATAAAAATAGAACACATCCTTTCTTCTCCTTTCTCCGAAATCATCATATTAGGTGATATCATTGTTCACCACCGTCAATGGCTTTCATCTAGTTCTCATGATCCAGTTGGTGAACTCGCCTACAAATTTTCTATCCAGAACAACCTTGAGCGATTGGTGTGACTCCCTACCCGTATCTCTGACCGCCTTAGTGATGAACCCAACAAACTTGATCTTTTCCTAACTTCTGACATGCGGTTGTACTTTCCTGATTTCCCATAGAATGATTACTCCTTCCGTGGGAAAGGTCAATCTGAGTGTAAAGAGCGCATAACCGAGGTGATTCTCTCTGGCATGGAGGCATACATTCCATATTCTTTCCCTTCTACTAAACCTAACAAACCTTGGTTTAACTCTGCTTGTTCTCGTGCTATCCATTGAAGGGATGCTGCCTTCAGGGACTACTGTTTTCTTCAAACTCCAGAAACTCATGCAACTTAATATTTTCATCCCGGAAACATGCAAAATCTATTCTCCGTAACACTAAAAACTCTTTTCTAGTTTAAAATTCAACAATTTTCTGGTTCTACTTCCTCACATCCTTTCTGGCATTTTAAAAAAATGTCAACTCTAACTTTGCTTCTTACTCTTTCCCTCCTTTAGTATCTTTTGACGGTACAACGGCCGTTTTGCTTTCCTCTAAAGGTGAAATCTTCGCTCAAACTTTTGCCTCTAATTCAACATTAGACGATTCCGAAGATGTTCCTACTCCTTCAACCCCCTCCAATTCATTTATGCCTAAAATTGTAATTTCTTCTAAAGATGTAATTTCTGCTCTCACTGAACTTAACACTAAGAAGGCGTACGGTCCTGATGGTATTCTTTCTGTGGTTCTCAAAATTTGTGCTTCCGAGCTTGCACCCTGCCTTTGTAAACTATTTCGTCTGTCTTTCTACTTTAACCTTGCCTTTTTGCTGGAAATATGCGCTCATTCAACCTGTGCCGAAGAAAGGGGACCCATCTGAACCCTCTAACTACCGTCCCATTTTTTAACCTCCGTTCTTTCCAAAGTTTTCGAATCTATCCTTAACAGGAAGATTTGGAAACATCTCAATTCTTCTAATCGTATCTCTGATCGCTAGTATGGCTTTCGTAAGAAACGCTCTACTGGTGATCGCCTTTCCCTTCTCTCTGACTCTTGGTCCTCCTCTCTGCGGCATTTCGGTGAATCTTTTGCTGTTGCACTAGTCATATCGAAAGCTTTCGATAGAGTGTGGCACAAAGCTTTGATTTCCAAACTTCCCTCTTTCGGAATCTATCCTTCTCTCTGTGACCTTCTCTCTGATTTCCTTTCCGGTCGTTCTATAGCAGCTGTTGTCTATAATATCTATATAATATATCTATTAATAGTGGTGTTCCTCAAGGATCTGTCCTATCACAACACTTTTTCTGCTTTACATTAATGACCGTCTCTAGGTTACTTCATCTCCTATCTACTCCTATGCTGATGACTCCACCCTTCATTACTCTTTTCAATTTGAAAGGTGCCCTTCCCAACAACAGTTAATAGACGCAAGAAAGGTAGCCTTGGAGCAGCCGACTTCTGATCTATCTCGCATTTCAAATTGGGGCAGAGAGAACATGGTTGTTTTCAATGCCACCAAAGCTCAATTCCTCCATCTCTCTACTCAACACAATCTTCCACACAACTATGATATCTTCTTCGAAAACACACAACTCAAACCTTCAAGTCTCCTTAATATTCTTGGTGTTTCTTTTTCTCGTGATCTTTCTTGGAAAGATCACATTACCTTTCTTTCTAAACAAGCTTCTAAGAGGCTAGGTGTTCTGAGGCACCTTCAGTATTTCTTCACCCCACTCCTGTTGCTTGCTCTGTAAAGGGGTGTTGTTCGCCCCTGTATGGAGTATGGGTCACACATCTGGGGTAATTCCACTCATAGAGCTTTTCTTGAGAAGGTGAAGTCTAGGGATTTTCGTCTTATTTTCAATCCTGCTCTCACTAATTCTCTCCAGTCTCTTTCTGCCCGTCGAATTGTTGCGTCACTCTCTCTATACTATCGCTATTACAACGAACACTGCTCTTCTGAACTCTCTCGTCGCATACCTCCTCCATTGAGAAGGGCTCGTGCGACTCGTCTTTCTACACAGTCTCATCCTTTCTCTATTCAACTCTCTGCCCCCAGACTTAATCGCTATAGTCAATCTTACATGTACTCTACTGGTAAAGTCTGGAACACACTCCATTCATCTGTTTTCCCAACTTCCTATGACTTACACACCTTCAAACGCCGTGTATCAGGTCATGTCTGCCTTTGATTTGACCAGGTTCCTGACTTTCCTCCTTATTCTGGTGGAAATTTTAGTAGGCCTCTGGCCTTTGCCCATTAGATGTGATATATATATATATATATATATATATATATATATATATATATATATATATATATATATATATATATATATATATATATATATATATATATATATATATATATATATATATATATATTGAAGGATATGTAAACTTTATTGAAGGATCGACAGATATATTGCTATTAATTATAAAAACTATTTATATGTTTTCACTATTTTATCTATTGTATATACTTATGTTTATTTTATTTTATTTTATTTTATATTGGAGAAATTCTTCATCATAAGGGTTTGAAAGTTCATTTGTTTTTAATATCGATGTTGCATTTGACAGTGCCTCAACAAGCCGCCGGTTTTAAAAAATCATTTTTCAAATTTTCGTCAACGCGTTCAGATGTTTTGTAAATGTAAGTTATATTTGTTCATTCTAAGTCTTCAAAGTTCTGAATTCAGGTATGATGTTATATATTATTCTAATTCACCTTTTCTTTACTATCCTTTTCAATTGACTATTCTACTCAAATATACCTATATCGTTCTTAAATATATTATATTTGTATATTAAAGAACTTCAAGAAGCTACTTTCATCGAAACCAGTCATAGTAAGTGTCCTAAATAATTTAAGTGTGACGCTAATTCCGACCCTTCACTTTCAGGACAAGGTTTTAAAATCTATAAAAACTTTGGACTTAGTTTTTATTAAAAGACCTGAAAGAGAAGGGTCGCAATTAATATTACAATTAAATAATAAGAGGAGACTTACTATGAACTGTTTCTAAAGAAATGATGGCCTTAGAAGTCCTTCATATACGAATTCAATATAATTAAGAACGTTACGCAGTTATATATTTGAGTAGAAGGCAATAGATATGATAGTAAGAAAGAGTTGAAAGGAAAAAATATATAACTCATACCTTATACCTTCGAATTCTGAGGACTTGTAATGAACAAGCAAATCTCTTACGTTTTTAATAACATCTAGACTCGAAAATGATTTGATGAAAAGTGTTTCTTATTTAACCAGCAGTTTGTCTAGTTTAAATAATGTGCCACATCGATACAAAAAACAAACCAACTTTACAAACCCCTATCAAGGAGAACTTAAAATATATATAAAGTATATACACTAGATAAATTAGTGAAAGCATATAAACAGTTTTTATAAATAATGAAATGAGCATAATTTAACATCAGGATTTTATATAATTTCATAACTTAACAATGAGGGAAATTTTGCATTCTAGTCTCGCAACCAGTGGGGGAGGAAATTTAAATAATGGTTTAGGGGCTAAATTCCCAAAGCCCTCACCCTAAATCCGCCCATGGTTTTCAGCAATCTGTGTGCCTTATTTTTAAATTTGAAGTTGGCAGCTTGAAATTTGAAAGAAGCGTTCCGTGTCTGCTAAAAACATCGACCCATGCTTTCAGATTTAGACATAGAGTCTATGGATTTAGAATAGAGTTAGATAGGGATTCCGATATATAAGAAAAATAGCGATATATCGATAATCGATATTTTTCAAAACTATCAAATTGCCCTCGATACTATCGGTTAAAAATAATCGAAAGATCAATTTAATATATATATATATATATATATATATATATATATATATATATATATATATATATATATATATATATATATATATATATATATATATATATATATATATATATATATATATATATATATATATATATATATATATATATATATATATATATATATATATATATATATATATATATATATATATATATATATATATATATATATATATATATATATATATATATATATATATATATATATATATACCTCCTCCTACTTCTCCTCTCAGATGTCCCATGCCTTTACCTGTGATTACATTTTATCAGGTGAATGGGCTTTTGAAATATATGAACGTTAGGAAGACAAGAGGCCCGGATGGCATTCCTCCAAGAGTTTTAAGGGAGTGTGCTTCTGAGCTGGCTCCGTCCCTCGTTTGACTTTTCTCTCTATGCCCCAATACTAGTACTTTTCCTTCAGTGTTGGAAGCGCGCATAAGTCCATCCAATTTCGAAGAAAAGTAGTCGATCTGATCCGTCTAACTACCACCCTACAACTCTCACTTGTATTCTGTCTACGATCTTTGAAGCGCTTATCAACTCTCACTTCTTAGATTATCTGGAATCTCATTCCCATCTTTCTGATCATCAGTATTACTTACGGCGCCTACTGGTGATATATTTTAATATCTTACAGATTTATGGTCTTCTGCCCTATAGGGACCATGGGGAGACTTGTGTGGTGGTGCTTGACATATCTAAGACATCATACCGGGTATGGCATGTGTCACTACTTTTCAAGCTTCCCTCTTTTGTGGTTTCCTCCTTCTCTTTGCTCACTTATGTCTAGCTTTCTTTCTAATCTTTCCTTTTCGGCTGTTGTTGATGGAGCGACTTCTTCCTCCTTTGATGTCAATAGTGGTGTTCATCAGGGTTCTGTCTTGTCTCCTACTTTATTCTTACATTTCATTAATAATCTTCTCAACTGCTCATCAAATCCTATCCATTCATATTCCGATGACTCAACCCTCCATTCATTCTAGTCATTTCAAATCTTCTCCTTCCTTTGCATCTAGGGTTTCATCTCGTCTTCATCTTTCCAATTCCATTGTTGCTGATCTGGATAGAATTTCCCAGTGAGGTCGTCTCAACCTTTTGAAATTCAACTCTTTAAAAACTCAACTTTTTGAAATCTCCCTCTCAAAGACACTTCCTAACTTTTCTGTTTCTTTTGATAGTTCTTCTGTCTCTCCTGTTGAAAATATAAACATCCTTGGCCTTCACATAAGCAAAAAAATGTCTTGGAAACCTCATATCACAATGGTTGTTAAGGTAGCCTCAAAGAAGCTGGGAGCTCTGTTTAGATTGTGAGAAGTTTTTCCTTCTTTGCAGTTACTCCAATTATACAAGGGCCTCATCTGCCCTTATATGGAGTACTGCTCTTATATTTGGGGTGACTCAGGTTTCACCCGTCTTCTGGATAGGGTTGAGTCAAAGGTTAAAAGATTTATAAATTGTTCCGCTTTTTCTAATTCACTTGAACCTTTATCTTTGCGACGTTTCTTTTCTATAGGTACTACGGCGGCAAATGTTGTTGGAAATTTCTATGGCGCTGAAACCCAGAAAGCGCTTAATGCAGATATGTTGCTGCTCTACTAAGAATAAACCTAATTCTAGTAAATTTATCCTACATTTAAAAGGAAATTAATAAAGAACTCACCATTGAAAATGTTCCTCAAATAGTTAAAATAAAAGGGGAAATATATATTAATACTGTGAGACAAGTGTAAGTAGAAAAATTGAAGAAAGTTGTGTGGAGCGACAGTTTAAGGTTTTGTCCCGGTTGATAGAATTGCTAGTTACGCCCCTGCGCACATAATAAAATGTAAACATGTTTTAAGTGGTATTTTATAAACTTTATTATAATAGAGCAGAAAACTGCTCAAATTTTATAGATGTAAAGAGAAAATTAATGTTTGAATAATGAGTAAAATATTGATACATCGATATATTCGGAAAAATATCATCAACATTTTTCGATGGTATCTGAAAATTGAAAATTTATCAATATCGATATATATCGATATTCTTTCTGCATCCCTAGTAGCGTGTTAAAAGTGTAATTGTAGGGGGGGGGGGAAAGTGGTCGACATGAGGAGTAATATATTGGTGTGGGATAATTACTTTTCGATACAAAAGTTTTAAATTTCTGACTAAAAGTTCTGTGTTAGAGATCCTTTGAAGGGTTGCAATGGTCGTCAGGCAGCACAGGCCTATTGACCATGGCTTCCAACTTCTGCCTGCTTCAACAATTTAATCTTGATTGAAAAAGTCAACTTTAATCGGAAGGCATATTTTAATCAATTTATAGTAATACTTTAGTGACGCTGCCCGAAGTTTTATTTTTCTTCTCACCTTAACTAGGAACAGGAAATTATGATTTTTTAAAAAAATGGTTAATGGACGAAACACATGATTTTGTTAAAAAAAAAAAAAAAATATATATATAAATAAATTAATAAGATTGATTATTTTTTCAATATGATGTCTGCCAAAAGTGTAAAACTGTCCTTTGACTATTTTGACTAGGTTGCTATTATGACTAGATTTTAAAAGATCTTAAAGCTAAAAATTTAAATAATAGTTAAAATTTGTAAATATATATATATATATATATATATATATATATATATATATATATATATATATATATATATATATATATATATATATATATATACAGTGGAACTCTAATATTCGTCCCCTCCAGTATTCGTCTTTTCCGATATTCGGCCTGTAAATTTTTTTCCGATATTCGTCGAAAAATCAATATTCGTCCTACCTACGAAAGCCTATAACCTTAAAAATAAAAACTCTTAATAACAATCATTGTTTTTCTCATCCAAAAGGTAAATTTCTTTTTAAAATTTTATTTGTGTTTAGCGTTTATGTAGGCCTACACAGTGCATATTACGTATTATTTATGGCAGTACGCTGTTTAATATGTACTGTAGTTAAATTGTATAGTGTTTGAAATGATTTCGGAGATCGATTCTAGATTGAAATTTTTTTTTTTTTGTTAAAGAATAGATAGGCAAAATTCAAGGCTGGGAACGAATTAATCCATTTTTAGTTAATTCCTATGGGAAAAAATTATTCGATATTCGTCTTTTTCGATATTTCGTCATCCCCTCAGGAACGGATTAATGACGAATATTGGAGTTCCACTGTATATGGACCGACCGGAGCCAGGTTCACCCAAATTTGGCCGGGGCTCTGGTTGTGACCGGGGTTTCCTAAAATTTGTAGAGGTCAAAAGAACTGAAATTTTAGGTTAAGAAAATTAGATATAAATTTAATTGAGGTTTATTTAATTGTAAGGAAGTAGTAGAATAGCCAACATTCACTTAAATTAATTAGATACATTTTCTCCGAAAAAATTTCAAAAAATTACAGTAAAAGTAATTATAGTAAAAGTTTAAAAAAAGTACAAAAATTAAAAAAAAATAAAAAACTTCTAATTCATAATAGTGATTCAACAGGTTTACCTAGGTAAAACCTAGGTAAAGTTTGAAAAAGATGTAAAATATAAAATTATCAATTTAACCTGTATATATACATATTCTTATTTTATTACTATGTATCAAACTTGTAGAATTTAGCTACATTATTTCAAAATTATTATTTTGTTTATACTTTCAGTCAATATGGCTAAAAGATCAGCTTCAACAGTATGGGAGTAATTTACAATGTTTCAGGATAGGCTCAAAATAGCTAAATATAACATCTGCAGTCAGAAAATTAGAAGAGAACCTCCAAGTGCCACAAGTAAAAAATTTTCAACCAAATCTTTATGGAGTATCTAAAATCAAAACACAAAGATGAACATTCACTAGCGGAAAAGGAGCAGTCAAAAGAAAAAAAAAAAAAATCTTAATTTTCTTATATTTTGTTTGAAATTTTTTTTTATTATTTGACTGATTGATCTTAAATTTTCAAGGTTTATGCATTTTTTCACGAAGTTCTGAGTTGATTTTGAGCATTTTTTTTGAGTCTATAACGGTTTGAAAGTTATTTGGACTCAAAGTTGAAAGAAAATGAATAACTGGTTCAAACCACTGGTCCACATGAGCTGAAAATTTAACTGAATAATCTTAGCCCCAATTTCTTGCATTAGTGGGAATAGATTTTTGATATAACGTCTAGAAAAAAAGTTATAGTCACTTGATATTTTTTTTTTTTTTTTTTTTTGCAAAAATCGTATCCTTCTGGAGAAAAAAATTATTTAAAAAAAAACACTCTACTAATTTTTTATTTGTGGATATTGTTTAGAGGAGGGACAGGGCAACAACATTTATTTAGTGCATTGTTAAATACTATTTGTTTGAATCAAGATATAGCCTCTCAAACTTTTGAAATTTTTGAAATTTGGTCAAAAATGGACCTTTCTGAAGGCTATATCTCGAAACCAAAGAATCGCATCGAATAAAGTATATAGAGGAATTTGTAGCCCCGGCCACCCTTCCTTTATACATCCACAAAAATAAGAAATGTTATAGTTGTATTTTTTTTTTAAAAAAATTTTGTTTGAAAATATTTTTTTTTTTTTTTTTTTTTTTTTCGATTGTTGGTCAGTTTTTGGCTTATAACATTTTTTCTTTAACTCGGGGAACAAAAGTTTATTAGAAGCTTTTGTAGCCCATAGAATTGTGAATAAATAGCCCAACTTTCAGCTCATTTTAAAAAGTGGTTTGGCCCCGCCATTCTCTTGAAAAATAGTCAAATTTAAAAAACAAAAAAAAAAACAAAAAAAAAAAAATAGACTCAAAAAAAAAAATGCTAGAAATGGACTTTTCTTACAGGTAAAAAATCTATATACACTAAATTTCAGCAGAATTGGCTGAAAATTAAAAAAAAAAAAATTTGAAACTTTACTGTCCCTTTAAGTATAATTTGCCATTTTAACCCCGGTTTTCCCTGATTTTTAGCCGGGGTTGGCTGGGGCTGGGGCCCTGGCTGGTTCATATTTATATATATATATATATATATATATATATATATATATATATATATATATATATATATATATATATATATATATATATATATATACACACAGTGGCGGCTCGTGTAAACTTGGCAAGGAGGGGCTGCAAGTTTATATATATATATATATATATATATATATATATATATATATATATATATATATATATATATATATATATATATATATATATATATATATATAAATTTTAAACTATTATATATATATATATATATATATATATATATATATATATATATATATATATATATATATATATATATATATATATATATATATATATATATATATATATATATATATATATATATATAATATTTCAAACGTACCTTACTTATTCTGGAAATATCGATATATTGGAAGCATCTATATATCAATGCAAATTTTTTGACATTCGAATTATTATTATTTAGCTTTCATTTCATTTATGCCTATTATTATTATTATTATTATTATTATTATTATTATTATTATTATTATTATTATTATTATTATAAATAAGATTAGTTCTTGGAAAGCTTGCTGATATTATTATTTAAAAATAAGATTAGTTCTTCGAGTTTTAGATGTCGAAAAGTTTTCAATTACTTTTTCATTGAAATCTGGTATTTTACAGACCATTTCGCTCTCTATTGAAAACATCGCTAATACATTCAATCTCTCGTTGCACATGGTACTACATTTAAAAGTTGTTATTCTATTCAAATTCGAGAAACATCTCTATGCTTCAGGCGTCATCATCGGAGTTGTAATTGTTTTCATATAAATAATGTTTTATAAGCATACTGTCATATTACACCAAATTATATAAATTTCACATTTTTTTACACTATTCTTACTCAATCGCTAAATTTATCTTCCTTCAAAATTGGAAAAATTTATCTCACAAAAACAGACGCTGCCAAACGTACGTCTTTCAACATAAAAAACCAATTATTCCGTACGTATTAAAATTATTATAAGATTTTTTTCTATTCCCAATTATTCTTACTTAAAATTCTGCAAGGATTACAAAAACGTTATCCTTTTTGATGTACGTTTACTAGTTTTTGTAATATTTAAGTATGTAGAAGTGCATCTGGCATAATGTTATATATATATATATATATATATATATATATATATATATATATATATATATATATATATATATATATATATATATATATATATATATATATCGAACAAGAAAAAAAAAAAAACATAAATCTTGTAATTTTTCTTCCACAATTAAAAAAACAACCTCCCTTGACATGAGACTTTAAACAACTGTTTTAGTCTGTTTATATTCATTTTGATCTGTACTCAAAAGGACAGAAAGACAAGCTAGATACTTGATAAAAACTGCTATTGCAATTTTGCATTGTTTTTTTCTTAAGTTGCTATATCTGTCTTATTAGGGCAGAAATTTTACAGCCCATATTTTAAATAATGGCAATGCTTGAAAAATAATATCGTACCCAAAAATTTGCAGTTGCAAAATGCATTTACTTCTTATTTTCTTTAATGATTACTTTTTATGTATTAGTTGTTAAAAAAATGAATTTAAATCACTTTTCTCTGACAAAAATTTCATATTTATATCAACATCCTACGCCTGGTATTTTTAATTTGGAGGGGCTGCAGCCCTGGAGCCCATAATGACGAGCCGCCACTGTATATATATATATATATATATATATATATATATATATATATATATATATATATATATATATATATATATATATATATATATAGTGGTAGGCCTGTATATCACGGTAACATTCCATCTATCAGTTAGACCTATATCATACAGTAAACTTAGGTCATTCAGGTTATGATAAATTGAACTAAGTATGCTAGAAAACTAAATAATAATAGGCATAAATGAAATGAAAGCTGAATAATAATACAAATATAAAAAAATTTGTATTGATATATCGGTTTCCATATATCAAAGGTCAGACAACTTCTTAACCTTTGAATATTGATGAAACTGTAAGCAGGAAGCAGACGTCTCATTTAATGCTTGCAGTTTCATCAATTTTCTTTAGCAGAGTTTCTAAACCCCCTAAAGTCCATCCTTTGTGAAGGAATTCATTTAACAATTCCATTGTCATACTTCTCTATTTATATTAGATAATATTTAATAACAATATTTCCTTTGGTAAAAGCTATTATTTCAAGGATATAAATTTCTGAAATAAAACAATGGAAATGTTTATTTTTGTATAGCTTGAAAAAAAAAAAATCATCAAAAATCAATAAATAAAGGTAGAATTTTAAAAATTTTCTCATATAAATAAACTATCAATTATGCTCTTATCTAATTTTGAACTATATACATTGGATAATTATTGAGTTATTGATAATTTTAAAATGCATATTTTTTTTTTTAGACGAATATATATATATATATATATATATATATATATATATATATATATATATATATATATATATAATATATATATATATATATATATTATATATATATATATTATAGTACATACTATCGACTGAAAAAAAAAACTAAAAAGATTTTGATTTACAATTGTTAATCACTCAGCTCAAATTGACCTCTCTCTCTTTCCTGACACCGTTTTGGGAGGTTCAACCCATCAAAATTAACTTCAAGTCGAAGGAGGCCCATGTTGGGCACCTTTAGCTCTCTATAACCAGTATCAGGAAGTTACCCAGTTTGTAGTATTGATATGTTCACCTCACTCTCTTTTCTGACTTTTTTTTTTTTTTTGCTCTTCAATGCAGCAGAAATCAGTTCAAATTGGGTTACAGGGGGCCAGGGGCCCACTGAGGGTCTGTGAACCGACAAAAAAAGGTCAGGAAGGTCTGAGATTGCAACATTGCACACAATTATTGAAAAGACTGTCTTTTTTTTTCCCAGTCAATAGTGCATACTAGAGATGTACCGATAGTATCGGTATTGGCAGTATCAGCCATTTTTTTTTGGTATCGGTATTGGTTAATTTGGCTGATACTTAGCGAATACTTTAAAGTCGACTACTAAGTGATGTCTTTATCTTAAAGGAGTATATTATGTAATGTTTGATTAATAGCGTATTTTATATTTTGTCTTTTCTGCTGATTAATTGAGGTCTATTCTTTCATTATTTTTGTTCTTTATATTGTAGCTAGTTAAAGAATCTTCTTGTAAATTGTAATCATGTTAAAACATAAACGCGAGTAGCTAAACTTTGTTAATACTTACTGGAAAATGGAAATGGAATATTTTTTGAATAAACACAAACATAAAAAAGTTATTAGTATTATATTTGCATTTATTATTCCTAAAAGATAATATTTTAATTTATAAAGTAAACTTGGGCACAACCAAATGTGAAATACATGACTAATTATTGGTTGTACAGGGAATGCAATCTGCAGTTGCCTAGCAGTACACAATTTTATTATCTTATTACTGTGTTTTTCTTATAATAATTAAAGTATCAGTATCGGCACCTAAAAAAATAGAGTATCGGTATCGGCCTCTTTACTGGTATCGGTACATCTCTAGTGCATACTATATATATATATATATATATATATATATATATATATATATATATATATATATATATATATATATATATATATATATATATATATATATATATATATATATATATTATCAGCTCTTAAGATATAGGGTCTAGTCTGCCTTCGTCATTACCAATTATATAAAAAAATAAGAATTCTTATCTCTTTGTTTATATTTATCTTATTTATTGGGTTTGTAAATACACTTACTGTGGTATTCTTTATTTTCAATTAATATATTTAATTGTATCAAATTATCACTCTAATTTCCACTTTGTTGAACATCACCTCTCTTCTTCTAGACCTCACCTCTTATTCTTGGTCGAAACTCAGATGTTTGAGCGTTCTGATAGCAAACCCTATTTTGTTTTCTAATACTGTCTCTATCCTCAATTTTCAGCCAAAGTCGGATGTTATGCATATGTGCGTAACGATGTCGTTTGTTCTTGTGTCTCTAATTTGGAATCTTCCGAATTTTCAACCTTATGGCTTAGGCTCTCTTGCCATTCTACGACTAAATTCATTTGTTCAGTTTATTTATCTCCTAATTCTACTGACTATCCTAAATTCTTTGACTATTTAAACTCCAAAATAGAGCATAGTCTCTTTTCTTCTCCTTTCTCTGAAATCATCATATTAGGTGATTTCAATGTTCACCACTGCCAATGGCTTTCATCTAGTTCTCATGATACAGCTGGTGATCGTGGCTTCCATTTCGCTATCCAAAACGACCTTGAGCAGTTGGTGCAGCTCCCTACTCGTAACCCTGATCGTCTTGGAGATGAACCCAACATTCTAGACCTTTTCCTAACTCTAATCCTTCTCCTTATACTGTTAAGCTCTTTCCTCCTCTGGGTTCCTCCGATAATCTTATCTCTGTATTAGGGGTGTACCGATAGTATCGGTATCGGTAGTGTCGGCCATTTTTTGGGGTATCGGTATCGGTATTGGTTAATATGGCTGATACTTGGCCAATACTCCGATACTCCTTAGTTTTTGGGTGAAGAATTAGGAGAAACTTTAGATTAAAAAATAAATCTAGAGTCGATATATAAAAGTTCTAATAAGGAATTCTTTAAGCTAGCCCATAATTCGTCATCCTAGTGTATATATATATATATATATATATATATATATATATATATATATATATATATATATATATATATATATATATATATATATATATATATATATATATATATACATACATACATACATACATACATACATATATTACAACGGACACTGCTCTTCTGAACTCTCTCGTCGCATACCTTCTCCATTGAGAAGAGCTCGTGCGACACGCCTTTCTACACAGTCTCATCCTTTCTCTGTCCAACTCTCCGACCCCAGACTTAACCTCTATGCTCAATCTTACATATACTCTACTGGTAAAGTCTGGAACACACTCCCTTTATCTGTTTTCCCAACTTCCTTTGACTTGCATACTTTCAAACGCCGTGTATCTGGACACGTCGGCCACAATCGACCAGGATAGATCTCTCCCAACTCCGGTGAAATTTGGTAGGCTTCTGGCCGCCTTTGCCCAGCGGAGGATATATATATATATATATATATATATATATATATATATATATATATATATATATATATATATATATATATATATATATATATATTATATATATATATTTTTTTTTTTTTTTTTTTTTTTTTTTTTTTTTTTTTTTTTTTTTTTTTTTTTTTTTTTTTGATTATTAATGAATGAAAATATTATTTTATTTCCATTCATAAATAACTCCAAAATCGATTAATTTGTGTAATTTATATTTCGGCCTTTAAAAGTTAAATTAAAATCAACGAAGTAAAGTTAAGGATTTAAATGATAAAAGGCGTGTAAGAATATATTAGAATTTAATTAATCATGAGATTTAAAGATGGCCAGTCAAGACTAACTGCAGAATAGAAGACTCAACAAGAGAAGAATTATCCATGGAACACCATTCTAGACAGTCAAGACTAATAACAACAAGTTCGAAGATATCTCCAACTAATAGAAGAATCAAAGAAACCATCTAGAAGAAGATCTTACATGGAGCTCTTAGCTATTTGGCGAGAGTAACCTCTAACTATTTGGTGGAGGTAAAATCCATTCTTCGAGGACAAGAAGAGAAATCGACGAGAAGAAATCTCTAGCCATAAGGCGAAAGTGAATTTCAAGAACATCTATTACGAAATAACGTCGTGAATCCACGGAACGCCCTCCGAAGAGTCAAATGAACGCCTTCTAATTAACTCTGCTTATATTTATTATATTTATCCACGTTACCAAGAAAATATACTATTATAAATATCAATTGTAAAATATTTAACCTTTGTCGATTGAGTTCAGAATAATAAAACTTTAAACTATAACATCAATAAAAAGATGTATGTAGTATGGAGTATGCTTCGCACATCTGGGGTGGTTCCACACATACAGCTCTTCTAGAGAAGGTGGAGTCTAGGGCATTTCGTCTTATCAACTCTCCTGCTCTTACTCTCTTCAATCTCTTTCTGCCCGTCGAATTGTTGCGTCACTCTCTCTTTACTATCGCTATTACAACGAACACTGCTCTTCTGAACTCTCTCGTCGCATACCTCCTCCATTGAAAAGAGCTCGTGAGACACGCCTTTCTACACAGTCTCATCCTTTCTCTGTCCAACTCTCCGACCCCAGACTTAACCTCTATGCTCAATCTTACATATACTCTACAGGTTAAGTCTGGAACACACTCCCTTTATCTGTTTTCCCAACTTCCTTTGACTTGCATACTTTCAAATGCTGTGTATCTGGACACGTCGGCCACAATCGACCAGGATAGATCTCTCCCAACTCTGGTGGAATTTGGTAGGCCTCTGGCCTTTGCCCAGCGGAGGATATATATATATATATATATATATATATATATATATATATATATATATATATATATATATATATATATATATATATATATATATATATGCGTGTGTGTGTGTGTGAGAGAGAGAGAGAGAGGGAAAGTAAAAATTAAGACATTTTATAATTTTTTTTAAAAAAATATAGTCTTAAAAACTAAAAAGTTGGTACAAACTAGGTGAGTAGGGAAGGGAGTCGGTAGGAGTCGCTTAATTTACCGACTCTGAATCTCCATCACTGTTCTAAACATTTATTATTCCTAACAGATAATATTTTAATTTATAAAATATACTTGGGCACAACCATAAAATACATGACTAAGTATTGGTTGTACAGGGAATGCAATCCTCAGTTGCCTGGCAGCACACAATCTTATTACTGTGTATTTCTTATAATTAAAGTATCGGTATCGGCCCCTTAAAAAAATAGAGTATCGATATCGGCCTCTTTACTGGTATCGGTACATCTCTAGTTATATACTTACAGGCTTTAACTGGAGTTACATTTAGTTGTTTCAAAATTATTAGAATGTTTTCAGGTTCCTTAGATGCTGAAGATTTTGAACTTGCTGCTCAAAACACTGATTTAAGTCTTTAGTTTCATCCAAACATTCCGAATTTTTATAAATCATTTTTCTACAGGTACTGCATAAATATGTATTTTTATCTAATTATTACATTTTTCATATAATTTATTATTAATTTTGCTTAAGTTTGAATAAAAGTTTTTTTTAATGCCTATATAAGGGATCTTTATAAAATTTTGGTATATTTATTTTAGTAATTTAGTAATAGATCTAAAATTTTATTTGAAAACTAAAACATGATAATTTATTAAACAATTTAAACAAGTTTATGAAAATAATTTTAATATTTTAACCTCTTAATAATTACAGGCTGATATATATATATATATATATATATATATATATATATATATATATATATATATATATATATATATATATATATATATATATATATATATATATCCTTTCTTTTTTCAATATTTTCTTTTTTTTTGTTTCTTTTGACCACTCCTCTTCTGCTAGTATATGTTCATCTTTGTGTTTTGATTTTAGAAACCCCATAAAGATTTGGTTGAAAAATTTTTACTTGGGGCACCCGGAGGTCCTCTTCTAATTTCCTGGCTGCATATGTTACATTTAGCTATTTCAAGCCTATCATGAAACATTGTAAGGTACTTGCATACTGCTGAAACTGATCTTTTAGCCATAGTGACTGAAAGTATAAACAAAATAATTTTGAAATAGTGTAGCTAAATGATACAAATTTCATACACAGCAATAAAATAACTACCTATGTATAAGTACAGGTTATATTGATAATTTTATATCTTACATTTTTTCAAACTTTTAACTCAGAGTAAAACTGTTGAATAACTATTGTGAATCAGAAAAAAATAATCTAAATTTTTTTTTTTAGTTTTTTCAAACTTTTATTATACAAAATCTGAAATTTTTTTCTGAAAAATGCAAATAAACATTAATTTAAGTGACTATTCTACTCATTCTTATTATAAAATATAATTTTCGTAACCTAAAATTTCAGTACTTTTTAACTCTTTACAAATTTTAAGCAACCCCAGCCAAATTTGGGAGACCCAAGCCCTGGTAAAAATTCTAACCCCAGTATATATATATATATATATATATATATATATATATATATATATATATATATATATATATATATATATATATATATATATATATATATATATATATATATATATATATATATATATATATATATATATATATATATATATATATATATATATATATATATATATATATATATATATTATATATATATATATATATATATATATATATATATATTAAAATACCCTATGTAGGCCTATGTATATATTGTATATAGGGTAATGGGTATTTTTGGTCAAATATTTTCAGTTTTATTGTCCAAAGCAATTATTTTTTTTTTATTGTATGAAGGTATGATGAAAGTTTAATAAAATAAAAAAAGTGGTATTTCACCATCCATAAAGGAGTGGGGGTAATTGAGAAATCCAAACAATTGGTGCGTTTCATTTTACAACTACATTCTTGAAATTTGTACTATTGCATTAGTCTTCTTAAGCTGATTTAAAATATATATACATTTATATGGGGTAATGGTAAATGGTCATCAAGTTATGGCTCTTTAAAGTAACAGGGTGGGGCTCAACCCAAAAAAACTTTAACCCCTCTAACTTTTAAAGTATTGGTCACAGAAAACTATAACTTGGAGAATGGTTTTAGGACACGAAAGTTCCCCAGTACCCCAAATTAAAACCAAATCCGAGACATTTTCAAAATTTATTTTTTTTTTTTTTGGAATTATGGGAGGATCAGTGTTTATCAGAAACAATAACTGTAATTAAGGATTTTTCAGTGATGAGGTTTAACGTTTATTAATGTTTAATATTTATTAATTAATGTTTATTTATTAATATCTGTTAATGTTTAGTCATGTTTTCAGTTGTTAGTTTGTGTGCACCTGGTAGCCATGGGTATGGATGGGCTTTGTCTCATTATGGTTATTTTTTTTATATTTAAAAAATTTAAAAAAAAAAGAAATATTTACTAGTATCTATATTAATTTAATATGAATAGCCAAAAATACTGTTATATAGAATAGAGCAGGAAAAGATGTATCATATTGTATATTTTTGTAATTTGAACATTTTAGGTCTTATAATTAAGAATTTTATTTTTTACCAGATATGCATCTGGATACCAAAATAAATGGCTGGATAACTGGATAGCAACCAGATATCCGGCTCCTCCTTACTAACAACTGCTTAACATTTAAAAGTGACTATTTAGTAATATGGATAAAACTGGTATTATAGATTATCAAAAATGAAATTTGAAGGGGGGGGTATGAAAAAAAACCCTTGTTTTGACTGAAATATTAAAAAATCAGACTTGTATGGGGGCAAATTTTATACAAAATTTCCAGCACATTCCCATTGTCAGAATGACTTGAAAATTGACCTGTAGATTGTTTTCATCTATATTCATCTTATTATAATTGGATTTTTCATTTCTCTTGCCCATAAATACTCATAATCAGGAACATTAAATTTTTTTATTTTCCAAAAAAAAAAAAAAATATTTTTTTTTTTTGGACAGCTATTTCTAGTCATCCAAAGTTCATGAAATTTTGCATGCACATGTTTTTAAACAATTTATTTGTACACATACCCAACGATTTGTTTCTATGCACTAGAAAAATTTCAAATTATTGGTTTTTCTCATATACGTAGCAAAATTTTCCGTAGCAAAATGGTTGAGTATACCAAAAATTTTTTAAAATAAAAAGTATATATCTTTCCTATCAGTACAGCCTTCAAAAATATTTTTGTATACCCAGTCATTTTGGTGCTGTGCATTGGAAAACTTTTAAAAATTTTCCTATGGTATCAAAATGGTTGGGTATAAAAATAAAATTTTCAGGGGTTGTATAGTTAGGCAAGATACACATTTTTTATTTAGGGGAAAAAATTTTTTTGTATACCCAACTATTTTGCTGCTGTGCATGGTGAAAATTTTAAAAAATTTTTCTTGTGCACAGCACTAATATGATTGAGTACACAAACAAATAAAAAATGTGTATTTCGCCCACTATACAACCTCTGAAAATTTTGTATAGATTGGTTAAAAAAGTTAAAATTTTTTATTGTTAGTTTTACCCCATTTTTGTACATTAATATTTTTTAAACAGTAAAGAAAATTTACCTACATTATTTTACATGCAAACGTTTATTTTTCCTATTTTCTAAGTCCACTTAGTCAAAGTAGTAATATTTTTTTTTTTTTTTTATAGACTAGAAAATTTTTTTAAAAAAAATATATATACCCAAAAAGGGGGAAAAAAAAAAAAAAATTTTTTTTTTTTTTATTTTTTATTTTCATTTTTTAAATTTATTTTATAAAAAAAAAAAAAAAAAAAAAAAAAAAAAAAAAAAAAAAAAATCCAAAATTGAGAATATAAAAAGGTTTTTGATAAAAAAAAAAAAAATTAATTTTAAATTTACTTTTGAGAATGGTTAGTTTTCTCCCTTTGACTGTAAAATTATGAAAATGTTCTTGTAGATGTTGCAGTAGCCTTTCATCTCTTACCAATTTGCTTTTGAAGCTATTTTATGTCCACTAAATTTCAGCATATATATTATTTAGTATTGCTTGCTAGTGCTTTAAATAGACCTAATGTTTTCAAAAATTTAGAAGTTTTATTTTTTAAGATATATGTTTTAGATAAACATATTTAAAATCATTGTTACCATTCTGTACCAGACCTAATTGTAGACATTTTATTACCACTCATTACTAACTACTGTAAATTATTAATGTATTTAAACATTCTTGCAGCAATCATGAAGAATAAGCCACATAGTCATCGTACTTCAAACACTTATAGATTTCAAGGCTTTCATGAGAAAATAAAAAGCATTAAAGTAAATGCTAGAAATTTTGTTCTTAATAAGCTTGATTCTGAAAACGAAAATGAAACATTGTTATGGCATACCATTCATAATTTAAGGGATGAGAATGCTACTGGATTATTTCAAGTGAGTTAAAACTGTATTGGATTTTTAATATATATATATATATATATATATATATATATATATATATATATATATATATATATATATATATATATATATATATATATATATATATATATATATATATATATATATATATATATATATATATATGCCTGATTTAAAATTTATTGAAAACTAATACTTCATTTTATCAGTTTAATGTGATAAATGTAACAGCATAAAATGATGATGAGGGTTTTTTTGGTGTATATTTAAAATCCTGAATAGTAATGAAATAAAATAAAATTAATTTTTTTTTTTTTTTTTTTTTTTTTTTGTAACTAAATTAATTAATGGCTCAATTAAAAAGATTACAAACATAAATTTTTTATAAGGTGTTTTTTTTTTGCCCAATTTCATATTCTTATGGGCAGTTTCCTGGACAACATCTGCATTGTGCTTTTGTATCATATCAACACTTTGGAAAAAAGTAGGCATGTATTTCCTTGAAATGACTTATTCATGTAGCCTACATTGTCTCCCCTTGCTATATTTTAACAATGGAGTGACCTTTCTATATCCACTCACCATACACACACATCTTCAAGGTGTAATCTGAAATTGTGCTCTTTGTATTGCGGTTGTCTAAGAAGGTAGTGCTCAGTTGTTTCTGCCTCCAGCTGGCATCTTTGACATGTTGAGATGTGATGGTATGTATTTTAATTTAGTGTTTATGCAATTTATGTGACTGTAATTTGGAGTAGTGTTCCGACTTCAATCTGATTAGTGAAATTTGGCATTTTATGTGGGAAAGTGTTTCAGGAATTTGATGTCATTTAGTTTTCTTTTTGATGAGGTAGCAAGGTTGACGACTGTCATAATGTTTTTGTGTTATGTTTGTGTTTGCTGTGTGGGATGGTTCTAATAATTTTGCTTTAATGTAGAGCTGGGGAAGATAATGCTGATCTTATTCTGACTTGTGTGATCTTCGAGGCTGTTGTGACTGGGATTGTGTTGTGTTTAGAGTACAGTAATAATATTTGTCACCAACATGTTCCAGCTGGTCATGTGTGGAGAAAATGTTTGTTTCTTTGCATAGATGAGTTTGGGATATGAATTTAGTGTACCCTGTTATAATTTTTTTTTTTTTTTTGTAACTTTCTATATTGGAGGGAGCCACATTGTTGTACCAGTTTGGAGATGCATAGTTTAGTGTGGGCATTATAAATTGTTTGTATGCTGTGTCGAGAGGGGTTGATTCATTGCTAAGACCATTTTGTGAGTGAGTATGTGAAGTATTTGTTTTTTTTGGTTACATAGTTGTTTGAATAATGCGTTGCAACTTAGGTGAAATAAGTGTCAAGGATAATATGAGAATCTTTGGAATTTTGTTTATTGGTATAAGAATATTGTTTGGCTTTAGCTGAGAATGAAGGGAGGATTGGTGTCTGTCAGAAGTAATAATCGTAATTAAAGATTTTTCAGTGATGAGGTTATTCTACTAATATTTTCAGTTATTAGATGTAGGTTAGTGTGCATCTGGTAGCTGTTGGTATGGATGGGCTTTTTGTTATAATGGTTATTTTATTTATTTATTTATTTTTTTACCCCACCATCGCTCATGTCAGAGTCCTATTCAAGGAGGGGTGATAGAGGAATGAAAGAAAATAAAACTTTCAACTTCCACTAACGCAAATTTCGTAGGTGAGCACAGATGTGGGCTTTAAAGTAATGGAGATTAAATTATGCAGAAGCACAGAAGATGGGAGAGAGTTCCACAAAATGGAGGTGGCTGGAAAGAAGGAGACACCACAGTGAACAAGCCTGGTGTTGTCTATATCCACACAAAATTTATGTGTAAACAATGCACCCTTTTGCTATGAGGATGCTGTAAAGGTGGAGGTATACAAGTGGACAGTTTCATCGAGCATTTGCTGTTGTAGTACCTATAGAATAGAGACAAGGTACCAACATCACATTGCAGAGATAAAAGGTCATGTGAATTAGAAAGAGTGGAATAGTTTATCAATCTTTTAGCCTTTGTCTCAACCCTATCCAAAAGATGAGTGAAACCTCAGCCACCCCAGATGTAAGAGCAGTACCCCATAAAAGGGCAGATGAGGCCCTTGTATAATTGGAGTAACAATCTAAACAGAACTCCCAGCTTCTTTGAGGCTACCCTAGCAACCATTATGATGTGAGGTTTCCAAGACATTTTTTTGTTTATGTTAAGACCAAGGATGTTTATATTGTCAACAGGAGAGGTAGGAGAACCATCGAAAAAAATAGAAAAGTTAGGTGGTGTCTTTCAGAGGGGGATTTCTAGAAGTTGAATTTTTCAAGGTTGAGACGACCCCACTGGGAAATTCTATCCAGATAAGCAAGAATGGATCAGAAAGATGGGGATGAGATGAAACTCTTGATGTAAAGGGGGGAGCAGATTTGAAATGAGTAGAAGAATGGAGGGTTGAGTCATCGGTGTATGAATGGATAGGGTTAGATGAACATCTGAGAAGATTATTAATGAAAAGTAGGAATAGAGTAGGAGACAAGACAGAACCCTGAGGAATACCACTATTGACAGAAAAGGAATAAGAAGTCACCCCATAAACAAGAGCCAAAATGAAACAATTAGAAAGAAAGCTAGACATGTAAGCAAAGACGAGGAGGAAACCCAAAGGAGGGGAGCTTGGAAAGCAGTGATGCATTCCCCACCTGGTCAAATGCCTTTTATATATATATATATATAATATATATATATATATATATATATATATATATATATATATATATATATATATATATATATATATATATATATATATATATATATATATATATATCATAGTAGTAGTGGTGTTAAGCTGTTAAAAAAAAAAAATCACATGGCTTGTGGAATAGAATCCATTTTGATATACTTAAAGTTTCATATTTCAATAATATTGTTTAGCAATGGGACATCAAAATAACTTGATATTAAGGATACAGAAAACCTAAATTTTATGGTCATTGGTTACACTGGAGAACAAATTTCAATTTTTTGTCTATTGAGTTAGATTTGACACTAAATTATAGGTAATTTGTGTGGGCTGATCATGAATTTTCACTCAGTTTTTTGTTCTGTTAGATCTTGATTTTGCTCAACACCCCCTTCTCCTTCATCATATTCATAAAAAGGTGTTTTCTCAATACTCCCAAAGTCTTTTTGAAGTTATACATAAGCAACTACATTATTAACCAGATATTTTTGTACCTATTGTTATTGTACTGTTATATTATGTGTTTTTATATGTAACACCCTAAATAAATTTTTAATAGTATCATTTTTAACACATTTTAATATTATCAAAGTAAGCTATAAACCTCATAGGATTCTAGAATTTTCTTGAGCTTTCCTGTTTTCTGTAGTATATTCCAGAGGGACAACTAGAATATATAAAAGTTACTCATTTCTGAAGTATGTCAAAAATCAGTCAGTCAGTATGTATACATATAAGGTTTTAAATCTTATTAAATACACAGAGAATAAGTGGATCATATGTGTTGACTTAAAAATGCTCAATTTTATGTTAGGATAATGATGTGGGTATACTAAATATCCCTTCCTCCTTTGCTTATGGGACCTCAGAGCCCAGGCAGAACATTATTTCAAACAAAAATTAGAAAAAAAAAAAAATTCACCTATAAAATTTCTTATTTTTAGTGGGTTTATAGAGGAGGGAAGGGGCTACAAATTCCTCTCTATACTTTTTCGATGGATTCATTAGTTTTGAGATATAGCCTCTCAAAAAAGGTCCATTTTTGACCAAATTTCAAAAATTTCTGAAGTTTGAGAGGCTATATCCTCCTTCAAACTTACCTTCTTAGTGCATTTAATAATGCACTAAATAAGTTGTAGCCCTGTTCCTTCTCTAAACAATATCCAAAAATAAAAAAATTAGTAGGTAGCATATTTTTTTAAAATTTTTTTTTCTCTAGAAGGGTATGATTTTTGCAAATGTTTTTTCAAATGCTTATAATTTTTCCTAGACGTGATATCAAAAATCTGTTCCCACTAATGCAAGAAATTGGGGCTAAGGTTATTCCGTTAAATTTTAAGCTCATGTGGACCAGTGGTTTGCCCCTACAATTCATTTTTTACATACACCGGAAAATTTCAGCTCAATCAGTCAAATAAAAGAAAAAAATTTCAATAAAAATATAAGAAAATTAAGATATTTTTTCTTGTTTTTTCAATATTTTCTTTTTCTTTTCTGTTTCTTTTGACCGCACCTTTTCTGCTAGTGAATGTTCATCTTTGTGTTTTGATTTTAGAAATCCCATAAAGATTTGGTTGAAATTTTTTTTACTTGGGGCACCCGGAAATCCTCATCCAATTTCCTGACTGCACATGTTACATTTAGATATTTTGAGCCTATCCTGAAACATTGTAAAGTACTTCCATATTGCTGAAGCTGATCTTTTAGTCATAGTGAATGAAAATATAAACAAAATAAAAATTTTGAAAAAATGTATCTAAATGATACAAGTTTGATACATAACAATAAAATAACAATGATATGTATAAATACAGGATATATTTGTAATTTTATACCTTACATTTTTAAAACTTTACCTTAGGGTCTTACCTAGGTAAACTTGTTGAATCATTATTGTGAATCAGAAAAAAAAATCAAATATTCAAAAATTTTTGTACTTTTTTTAAAACTTTTATTATACAAAATCTGTAATTTTCTGATTTTTTTTTTTTTTTGTGGGTGAGAAAATACATATAATCATTAATTTAAGTGAATGTTGGCTATTCTACTCCTTCGTTATAATTAAATAAACCACAATTAAATTTATATCTAATTTTTTTAAGCAAATATTTTAGTGTTTTTGACCTCTTTAAATATTTTAGGAAACCCCGGCCAGAGCCCCGGCCCCGGCAAAATTCTAGCCCCAAAGTCGGTCCTTAACGGCAGCTATAGAATGACTGAAAAGAAAATCTGAGAGATGATAGATTTTTAAAGAGGCAGGAAGTTTAGAAATCAAAGATTTGTACTAGACCCTATCGAAAGCTTTCAAAATGTCCAGCGTAATAGCAAAAGATTCACCGAAATGCCATAGAGCGAAAGACCAAGAGTCAGACAGAAGGGAAAGAAGATCACCAGTATAGCGTTTCTTTCGAAAGTCATACTGGCGATCAGATACAAGATTTGAAGAATTGAGATGTTTCCAAATTTTCCTGTTAAGGATAGATTCGATAACTTTGGAAAGAATGGAGGTCAAAGAAATGGGACGGTAGTTAGAGTGTTGAGAGGAGTCCCTCTTCTTCGGAACAGGCTGAATGAATTCACTTTTCCAGCAAGAAGGGAAGGAAGAAGTAAAAAGAGAGAGAAAGTAGTTTATCAAGGCAGTGTGCAAGCTTAGAACCACAAGAGGGATACCATCAAGACAGTACATCTTAGTGTTAAGCTTTGAGAAAGCAGAAATTACATCTTTAGTAGAAATTACAATTGTAGGCATAAATGAGTTGGAAGGAGTTGAAGAAGTAGGAATAGCTCTGGAATCGTCTAAGGTTGAATTAGAGTCAAAAGTTTGAGAGAAGAGTTTAGCTTTAGAAGTAAGCAAAACAGCATTTATGCCGTTGGAAGATACTAGAGGAGGGAAAGAAGAAGAAGCAAAGTTAGTTGATTTTTTTTGCAAAATGCCAGAAAAAAAGAAGAACCAGAGTGATTATTGTATTTTCAACTAAGAAAAGAGTTTTTGGTGTTGTGGAGGATAGATTTTGCACGATTCTGAGATGAAATATAAGTTGAATGAGTTCCTGGATTTTGAAGACGACGGTAATCCCTGAAGGCAACATCCCTGAGGTGAATAGCACGAAGACAATCAGAGTTAAACCAAGCTAAAAAGTGTTTTTTTTTTTTTTTTTTTTTTTTTTTTTTTTTTTATTACCCTTTTCAAATGAATAACGGGGCCAAACTACTTTTCGGAATGACCTGAAATTTGGAATATATATTTATTATTCTATTGGCAACAAAAACTTGTAACATACATTTGTTCCCAGAGATATAGAAAAAATGTTATAAGCCCAAAACTGAACAACTATCTAAAAAATTTTTTTTGGGGGGAAAGAAAATCAACCTTTTCGGTAAAATAAAATTTAAAACAAAACTACAACTATAACATTTCTTATTTTTGGTGGGTGTATAGAGAAGGGATGGGGCTACAAATTCTTCTCTATACTTTATTCGAAATGGTTCGTTGGTTTCTAGGTATAGCCTCTCAGAAAAGTCTATTTTTGACCAAATTTCAAAATTTTTCAAAGTTTGAGAGGCTATACCTAGCATCAAACAAAGAGCATTTAATAATGTACTAAATAAAAATTGTAGCCCTGTCCCTCCTCTAAACAATATCCAAGAAATAAAGAAATTAATAGTTAGGATGTTTTTTAAAATAATTTTTTCTCCAGAAGGGTACGATTTAAAAAAAAAAAAAAATTTCAAGTGCTTATAACTTTTTTCCTAGATGTGAAATCAAAACTCTGTTCTCACCAATGCCAGAAATTGGGGCTAAGATTATTCATTAAATTTTTAGCTCATGTGGACCAGTGGTTTGACCCCTCTATTCATTTTTTTAAATTTTTGGTCCAAATAACTTTCAAACCGTTATAGACTCAGGAAAATGCTCGAAATCAACTCAGAACTTTGGGAAAAAATGCATATACCTTGAAAATTTCAGCTCAATCTGTCAAATAATAAGAAAATTTAGATTTTTCTTCTTGCCTTTTTAAAATTTTCTCTTTTTTTCTGTTTCTTTTGACTATTCCTTTTCTGCTAGTGAATGTTTAATTTTGTGTTTTGATTTTAAATGCCCCCATAAAGATTTGGTTGAAAAGTTTTTACTTGTGGCACCCGGAGATCCTCTTCTAATTTTCTGACTGCAGATGTTACATTTAGTTATTTCGAGCCTATCCTGAAACATTGTAAAGTACTCCCATACAGCTGAAGCTGATCTTTTAACCATATAAACAAAATAATAATTTTGAAATAATATAGCTAATTGATACAAGTTTGATACATAGCAATAATATAACAACGATATGTATAAAAATAGGTTATATTAAATCACTATTATGAATCAAAAATTTTTTTAATTTAAATTTTGTACTTTTAATTACACAAAATCTGTAATTTTCTGAAAATTTTACGGAGAAAATGCATATAATCATTAATTTCAGTGAATGTTGGTTATTCTACGCATTTCTATTAATTAAATAAACCTCAATTAAATTTATATCTAATTTTTTTAACCTAAAATTTCAGTGCTTTTAACCTATTTACAACTTTTAGGCAACTCCGGCCCCGGCAAAATCCCAGCCCCAGTCGGTCCCTATATATATATATATATATATATATATATATATATATATATATATATATATATATATATATATATATATATATATATATATATATATATATATATATATATATATATATATATATATATATATATATATATATATATATATATATATATATATGTTATCATCACTCACGGGCAGAGAGAGCCCTATTCAAGGAGGGGGCATAATTAAAGCATATATATATATATATTTAAAAAAAAAAACCAATCCTGAACCAAATCTGGATCCCTCAGGTAGGCGTAGACAGAGCATTTAGAGAGAGGTTTTTTAAATTCAACATGAAAAACAAAAGATAGAGAGGTCCACAGAACAACGTTAAGCCTTGATTTTGCAACGCTCACAAAGTTCATGTGCAAGCAATTTACCCCTTGTGCTCCAAGGGTGACGCAATGATGGTGGAATGCGGGAGGTCAACTCCCTTGAGGACCAGCCGTTGTAGTACATATAGAAAGAAAATGCGCCAGTGTTGTCTCGCAGAGAAAGAGGGTTAAGGCAGTTAGAAAGTAGAGGACAGTTTATTAGTCTTTTAGCCTTAGACTCAACCTTATCAAAAAAAGGATGGAACTAGAACCACCCCAAATGTGAGAACAGCATTCCATGCAAGGAAAGATAAGACCCTTATATAATTGGAGTAACAGTTCAGAAGGAAAAAAATCCCCTCAATCTGAACAAAACTCCCAGCTATTTAAAGGACACCTTAGCAACCTTTGTGATATGATGTTTCCAAGATAATTTATTGTTTATGTTCAGACCAAGAATATTTTTTATGTTGTTCACATTTAAGTCGGGAGAGCTGTCGAAGGAGAAAGGAAAGTTGGGAGGCGTTTTTGAGAGAGAGAGAGATGTAAAGTTGAGTTTTCAAAGAGTTGAATTTCAAAAGGTTGCGGTGGCCTTATCGGGAAATCTCATCAATATCGTCAAGATTGGAATCAGAAAGTTGAAAAAGAGAAGCAAATGAGGGAGCAGATTTGAAATGCATAGAAGAATGGAGAGTTGAATCGTCGGCATAAGAATGAACAGAGTTAGAAGTACTGCTGAGGAGGTCGTTGATGAAAAAGTAAGAATAAAGTAGGAGATAGAACAGAACCCTGAGGAACATCATTATTATATATATATATATATATATATATATATATATATATATATATATATATATATATATATATATATATATATATATATATATATATATATATATATATATATATATATATATATATATATATATATATATTGTGCCAAGGTTACCATCTTAATATGTTACTAATGGATTAAATTAAGGATTAAGATAAAAATAAACTATTTAAAAGAAAACAAACCAAAAGTTACGAAGGAAATGGCGTGAAAATAAATGAAAACGCAGTTTGTTCATTTCAAAAAATCACTTCTAGTAGAAATCAGATATCAATGTTCTGGAAACAAAATTACAGGGAAGCGACGGGGCAAAATATTACGTAATATTAACAAAAAATTACATAATTTTATTAAGTAATTAAATAAATGAACAATTTAGTATACTTAACAAGTTGATCTATGCTATACAAATTTGACCAAAATCGGATCTGTAGTTACAGAGATATATATAGAATATAAGCCAGAAAATTTAATTAACGGTTTAATAGTAAGTAATTGAAAGAAAATTTGGGAAATCAAGAAAAATTGTTTCGTGGTATTCAAAACTTTACAGTCATAGAAATTGAACATTCTTAAAAACAGTAAGACAACAGGATAAGTTTCTTTAAAAAATCTGGTATCGCTATCGGTCATTTTTTGCCGATAACGATACCTGAAAGCTCGATACCGATTACGATGCCTAAAAATATATCGATACTTACCTATACCGATACTTCACTCTATCCCTAATATATATATATATATATATATATATATATATATATATATATATATATATATATATATATATATATATATATATATATATATATATATATATATATATATATATATATATATATAT
Organism: Armadillidium nasatum; assembly: GCA_009176605.1. Lineage (NCBI taxonomy): Eukaryota > Metazoa > Arthropoda > Malacostraca > Isopoda > Armadillidiidae > Armadillidium > Armadillidium nasatum. The sequence goes on from SEYY01007530.1 coordinate 38,570, forward strand.
ATATATATTATATATTTAAATTACAATACTATATCGCATCAGTAAATAGAACATTATGGGAAACCTCTTCTGGGATCGAACCACCGCCTGTTGCGACTGAGAACGACAAAGACTCGATGCTCTACCGCTGAGCTATCCTCGAACCCAAAAAAGTTCGATTCAAGAACAGTTTCAAGCATACGAGCTCCGTCAAGGAACTTCAACAGGTATTCACCCTGTTCTTCCCTCATGTTCTTTTAAGATTTTATTTTTATAATAAAATAGTAAAATCTTATCATCACTCACGGGCAGAGAGAGCCCTATTCAAGGAGGGGGCATAATTTTATTATTATAATAAAATAATAAAATCTTAAAAGAACATGAGGAAAGAACAGGGTGAATACCTGTTGAAGTGCCTTGACGGAGCTCGAATGCTTGAAACTGTTCTTGAATCGAATTTTTTGGGTTCGAGGATAGCTCAGCGGTAGAGCATCGAGTCTTTGTCGTTCTCAGTCGCAACAGGCAGTGGTTCGACCCCAGATGAGGTTTCCCATAATGTTTCCCATAATATTTTCTTCATATTCATTCATATATATATATATATATATATATATATATATATATATATATATATATATATATATATATATATATATATATATATATATATATATATATATATATATATATATATATATATATATATTCTGATTAATTATTATTGTAATTGTTTTGCTTTTTTTCTTATTTATATTAAAATATATTTTTTATAATGGTGATTAGGAGTGTAGAGCCGTAGCTAGATTAATGGGCAGATATTTTTCTTATAATCGTAGATAAACATTTTGGCAGAGGAAGTAGGGTCTTCAAATTATATATGATCAATAGCAAGGCTATGGAATTGGAATCATTAAATTTTTTTCTATTCATAAGTAACGTAGTTGAAATTGGAATGGAAATTGAAATTGCATGATTTTCAATATTTGGAATGGCAACTTCGAGCTTAATTATCTTATAGCTGATTCTGTTGCTCTGATCTCTACACCCTAGTCATTATTTACTGCTATTTTTATTAATTTATTTATTTTTTTATTATTTAGGAATTTCAAAAGGCTCTAGGCACAGAAATTCAGATTCTCTCTCAGCTCCTTCTGCATGAAGAAAGAATCTCAACAACTATAAGATGTTATTTAGAATCTGCTGACCCTCTTTCCTTACCAGCTATTGCTAAAGCTCTTATAGCTTTCTCACGAGACACAGAGAATGTGTTTTATGCAAATCATTTTTATGATTTCATTCAGATTCTGATAAGGTTAGTGTCATCAAATCTTAGTTGCCACGAAATCATAGAGAACCTGTTCTTATGTTTTGTATCACTATTTTATACATTTCAAAAGTATTTGTTTAACGATTTTCAAAAGTTATTTTTTAAATATGAATTTTGCACTTTATTTGGCAAACAGTTCCCACATTATGTTAATGAATTGGCAGCACAGTCAGCTTGCTTATTAATAAGAAGGAAAGATAATGAAGAAATTATTTGTTTATGTTTGAAACGAGTAAATAAATATGAAGATGAAGCAGATGGAATTGGTCTGCTTTTCTTTCATTCTATGAAAGCTGATGTAGCCCGAAGGTTACATAGTACTGCAGGCAACACTTTCTCTCTTCTCCTTGACTCTCTTAAAGAAGAAAAAAATGATTTGGACATTACATCTAAAGTTATATCAGTTTGCTTAAAGCAGTTAATTCTTCATGTCTCAAATACTAATGTAAACGTTCCAGTTTCTTGGAATGATACATGGAGGCAGGATTGCAAGTATGTTTGGGATGTTATTTTTGAAAAGTTTAAAGAAGTAGAAAAATTAGATGCAATTACAAGTTCTGATGAATCATTTATTGGATGTCTCATCGGGGTTATTCTACAACTTACAGAGTTTAAATCATGTGTATTAGTTACAGACTTTAACGAGTGTTTAAATATTCTTACCTCAGTATCCAAGATGAAAATTACTGATGAAACAGGAAAATTAATTGCCAAAACTTCAACTAATTTAATTTCTTCCAGTCAATCTGACATTTCTGAAGAATTATTGGAAATTTTCTTAAAATCTTTCTTTGAAGAATCTTTTTATTCTTATTCTGTTGTGTTTTATTTTGTTGATCTTGTCACCACTCTTGAATTATTCGATGCAAAAGTTTTACCTTTATATCTTCGTTACATTGTTTTTACTCTTAGTAAAGCTGATGACACAATTATAAAAGCGAATATTCTTGAAAGTTTATTCAAGTTAGTGAACAGCAATGTTTCACCAGTGCGAACTATGGATGATATGGAATTATGGAGTAAGTATGTACTTAATTTTTCTGATTTGGAAATGAAAAATTCACCAGCTGAACTTTTAAGCAACATATTATCTAATGGTTTATCTTCTGATCTTTCTAATTTGGAAGAAATTATTAAAGCATGTGTATGTATTCCTCATGTTTTACCTGTGGTGGTTGAAGATATTGTTCCCCATTTGTTTTGTATTATGGATGATGCTTTAGATAGAATTCAAAAACAGGCACAACCACTTTACATAGAAGAGGAACAATTATGTTCTAAAAGGAAAAAAAAGAGGCTTCTAAACACCTCCTTGAATTCCGCAAACTTGCATATGAATGTAAATACTGAAACAAATGAGAAGTCATTAAAATTAATTTTTTTGTGCAGCATTCTTGTTGAATCCTTACATCATTTAATTGACACGGAAGACTTTTTGAGAGCTCTCTCTGATATGAGGTTCTTAACAGTTTTAAAAGATAATGTTCAGTATAGAGAAAATGTTCACCTTTTAAAATCATTAGATATACATTTTTCAGTCTTGATGGAGGAAGGGGATGATCTTATAAAGGAATCCACCTTGAAAGAAATGTATCCAATTTTAGCCCCATCATTAGCTTCCCATAAGCCCCTTGTAAGACTCTTAGTATCTCATATATTCTCTCTTTTTTCATATGAAAGTGTACCTAACAGTTTATCATATTCTCAGAGTCAGAATATGTTTATTATTATGTATGAAGTTGAATCCTCTCCAGTTTCCCCATTGGAGTACAAAGAAAGACTCCGCCTTCTGAGTAGACTGGATTTTAATAATGCAAACTTAAGTCGCCCCTTAGATGACCTTTATGAACAAGGCCCTCTTTTATTCCTCATAGGTCAGTTAAATATTAATTTTAAAGACATGTGGCAAACCATTATTAAATCAATAACTCAGTATGCCTATGCACTTCCTGAAGAAGCTTTTTGGAAATTGTGGTTTGAGAAATTAAAAATCTCATCACATTACGCATTGAGAACACTTTGTAACAATACTATTAAAGAAGATACCGAAACTTCTTTTGAAGATTCGTCACTTCAAAATTATCATTCTGATCTTGTTACTCATCCTGGATATTCCCATCTTAATGCAAAGCCAAATTATAGGAACTTTAGAGATCTTCTTTGGCGAGCAATGCATCAGTTTCCGGATATATGTGAAAGGAGAAACAAGGATGTCGTTACTCTTTTTATGAACTTTCTCCATAATGAATTATTTCCAGTTGATTTTGATGTTGCTCCAACTCAGGATATTTCAGTGCAAAAAGATGAAGATGAAGAAGACGAAGACATTCCTGATGATGACATTGATGAGGAAAATTCTCAAGAGGAAGATAAGGTTGAAGTTGATCCTCGGCAACGTGTTCGAAAAGCACCAACACAATCCCTTTGTGAACATTTAACTTTGTTTACAAAGTTTCACAATCCAAAAGTAATTTACAAATCAAAAGAATTGGAAGCTATTTATTGTGAATTTTTATGCCACCCCTATGTTAAGGTTCAGAAATTGTCTCTAGATGCTATAATGACTTATAATCATAAGTTTATTATTCCCTATAAAGAAAGTTTGTATAATATTCTTGATGACAAGAATTTTAAAAATGAAATCACTCTGTTTGATATTGAAGGTAACAGAGAAGATAAAAGCAAGTCATTACAAAAGGAACATCGAAAAGATTTCATGCCTTTCCTGATGAGAATTTTGTACGGCAAAATGCAGTATAAAACTGGAAGCCACACTTCTGGTAAATCTAATATAAGAGTAAGAAAAGGCATTATATTGAGATTCCTTGCTGGAGCAATGGAGGATGAATTGGACACTTTTCTGAATTTGTCCTTTGACATTTTGGTGAGTCATATAAATGGGACTGCTTTAGATGTTGTAGAGAAAGTGCAAAAAAACTTAGACCCCACAAAAGTTGTTCCTTTGAAAAGAATGAGGGGGGCTTTAGGAACCATAGATTCCATATTTGATAAGATTGGTCATTTATTAGAGAATAAAAGGGGTTTCATGTTAAAGATTATTTTGTTCATTTTAAGCACTTCAGTTGGATTGATAGAGAACTCCAGTGTTTGTTCTAAGTTTTTGTCTAGTTTAAAAAATATGAGGCAATTATCTGTTCAGAAAGTGGTTATGTTCTTCACCAGCTTTGAAAATTATAGATGGTCTGAGATCGAAGTCGAAGCTGTATTTAGGTCAGTAGTTTGGCCTAGTTTACCAAAATTGCCTGATGAAGGTATATACTCACCCACACCTCTTTTACAGTTATTTTTATGTTGGGGAGAAAATCCAGCTTTTCATATTTTGCTTGCTCGTCATAAGAAAAATGACATAGATATGACTCCAATGCCTTATATAATGAAACTTATAAATCATACAAAATGTTCTTCAAAAGTTGTTAATACTGTATTTGACTTTGTTGATAAGTTGTTAAATAGCCCAAAATGTTTGACGGATAACGAAACTAATGATGAAGTGTTTGAACCATTTGAACTACCCTTGAAAAATATATTACCATTAATCCAAGAAGCTAAATGCAAAAGTTCGCTGGATCTTTCTGTAGGTGAATCTCTTGTTTGGTCTTGTATGGATAAACTTTTAGTGAATATCAGAAATTCCTTGATCAACCTGAAGAAAGATTCTGAAATCAATAAAAGGGAATTAACAATTTTGATTCGAATTGGGAAATGGATCAAGGAAGAAAATGATGCTGTAGAATTACTTGGTTTGGTAATACCGTTGTTAAAGAAAAATTGTGTTAGACAAGGAGAAAAAGTGGTTTTACTTTTAGATATATGTTGTAACTTGTTTGGAATTGTTGCAAATTCTGAAGAATATATTAAAGGTTTCATTGGTATGTTTTCAGTATTTGATGATCGCAAGTCTAGACAAGCTCTTTGCAATGTGATCAAATCCATTTGTAAGGATCGTCACGAATCTTTACGGAAGTGGTGTTATGATTTAAATTCCTTCACTGGAGAAATGCTGGACGAGGTAGATGCCGAGACAAGGTTGAAATGTTTTAGAGAAGTGAACAAATATATGAGTGAAACAGACAAATTTGATGAATTAATTGTATTGTTTCTTATTAACCAAAATTTCTGGATTTTGAATCAAGCTGGAAGTCAAGGATTCACTGATCTCTCTGTTTTATGTTTGCAATCGCTTATTGAAATGTTGTCTCGTTTGCATAAAGATTACCCTAGCGCTGTGAAACGAATTATTGAACAACGGATTCTTCCTCCAATTAAATCTGGACTGAAAAATAAGAGTGAAATTACTCGCACTTCCATGATGAGTATTCTTGGTAAATTAGTTCATAAATGTTACAAATTGAATCGTAGACTAGAAGACCTCTTTCAGTTAGCTGATCTGAATGATCCAGATGGCGATTTCTTTACGAATATGCAACATTTACAGTTGAGTCGTAGAGCAAAAGCACTTTCAAGATTAACATCACATTTAAGGGAAGGAAAAATAGTTCTACAAGTTGAAACTATTACCGAAATTATTCTTCCAGTTGCTTCTGCTTATCTTTTTAAAGATGAATTCGCTTCTGAAGGATATTTATTAGATAGTTGTGTTACTTGTATTGGCATTTTGGCTCAACAATTGCCTTGGCCTTCATATCAACATTTACTGAAAATTTACTTAGATTTGATGTCAAAAGAATTGAAACATTTAAAACTCGCCGTCCGAGTACTCGAGACAATTTTAGATGCCTTTCATGAAGATCTAACAATGATTAATACTAGTATTATTGATAATGAATGTTTCAGTGGAGCAGTGACTGATGAACCTGATGAAAATGATGATGATCATCCTGATTTCCGAGAACGACTTTTAGAGACAAATGAAACTGGTGAGAAAGTTTATTGGAGTTTAAAAAATATTTATATTCCTAAACTTCAAAAAGTTCTGTCTCAAAAATCTCTTAGAGATTCCGAACATAAAGTGAATAAGAAAAAGTACCCAGAGGATGAAGATATTAAAAGAATTCCATTGGCCCTTGCACTTGTCAAGTTACTTAAGAAACTTCCCAGAAATGTATTAGTCATGCATGTTAACAGTGTCCTTCTAATACTCATCAATTACTTAAAATCAAAATTGGATTCAATTAGAAGAGAAGCACGAGAGATGTTAGTGAAGGTTATGAAAGAACTCGGAGGAGAATTCTTGCCATATGTTGTCCAAGATATGAAGAATATTCTTGTAAGAGGATACCAAACACACGTTTTAGTTTATACCTTACATGCGATACTAAGTCCACTTGAGGATTCTTTGTCTCCTAATGATGTTGCTTCTTGTGTAGATGATATAATGGAGATGTGTATAGAGGATATATTTGGAGATAAAGCCGAGGAAAAAGCTGTTTCTCAAATAACAAATAAAGTCTTTGAAGCAAAATTAGAGAAGGGATATGCCATAATGGGGACTCTTGCACAATTCATTGCCGTGGATCATATAAACTAATATAATTTCACCTTTAAAAGAGAAACTTAAAACGTATGACAAAAAAGTTGTTAATAAAGTTGCTTGCTGCTTGCAAAAAATTGGAGCTGGTATGCAGAGAAATAAATTCATTTCAATCAAACACAAGTCTTTGTTTGTTTATAGTAATTTGCAAGAAAAGTTGAAAGAATTGTCTCAAAATGATAACTTTTCTAAGGAGTCTTTGAATCAGAAGAGTAAATTACCTTACACTAGAAAAGATTCTTTCCTTATTGAACCGGAACCAAGGAAAGTTGGATTGAAACCAAAAACCAATTTCAAAACTTCATTTCATATTTTAGTAGAATTTTCTTTAAGTCTTCTTTCAGATATGATAAAGCATGATCACTTTTTACCTACCAACGAAGAACACTGCAGTCTTTTGGATGCTTATGTTGAATTTATGAGCCAGTTACTATTATCAGAATATCCCGATGTGAGCATTCAAGCTCTCCATGTTATAAGTGGTTTAATTAAATTTCCTCTACCTTCAACTTAAGAAACACATTAAAAAGATTTTTAGTCAGATGTTCGTAATACTCAATAAGTTTGCTTCTTCAGGGTTGACTAAAGGAAAATTATTTACTTTGGTGCAATTGGATTTCAAAGTTTTGTCTCTTATTATTAAAGATCTTTCTTACTTTAAAGTGGAACCAGATCATTCCAAGGTTCTTATTCATTATTCCAAAATCAACTTGGATGACTATAATCAGTATCATTCATCTTTCATTATACTCAATGCCTTCATAAATAAAAAATTCTCTTGTCAGGAACTGCATGACCTAATGTTTGTGATTCGAGACATGAGCATTCTCTCCACCAATTTAAATATGGTCGATCAGGCCCGACGAACGTATCTAAATTATTTATCAAACTATCATAAGAAAAAATCTCAGTTGGTGGAAGGCTTTATGTTTTTTGTGAAGAATTTATCTTACTCCGTACATTCGGGTAGAATGTCGGCCATTCTTAGTGTACAAGAATTAATCTCTAAGGGCTTTACTTCCCGTTTAGATGCTGAGGACGAAATTGCTGTTTTAATTATAGTAGCGGAACAACTCTTAAAAGAAAATTTGAAAGAACATAAAATGTTACTAAGAAAAATTTTGAAATTGCTTTATGCCAAATCAGTTCACAAAAATGTTTTAACAGATAATTGTTCAAAGTTGCTTAAAGGAGACTTGCTTAAGTCTAGTTCTGAAAATGCATTAGCTGTTCATATGGGCATAGAAACTCTCTTACCGATGTTGGAAGGTCAGTCATCAGAACAAACGAAAAATGTCACTAATAATCTTGTTCCCAAGATTATAGAATTACTCCATCCAAGTCGATATCAAGTGGGAGTTGAAGAAACTGAAAAGGAATTGAAAGATATCGAAGATGAACAGTGCTATGATTTGGCTTTAATTTCACTACTAGATTTTATTCTAATGGTAGTAGAAAATAATCTTAATAACAACAACTTAGTTCAGTGGGCTGAAAATGTTAATACTGATTTATGGAAACATATTCAGAAACACTTACTGTACCCTAACTTAAAAGTTCGTTTTACTTCATCTGTAATATTTGGAAAGCTTTTTGCTGCATATCCTTCTCATGAATCAATTGTGCCACATATTGCCTCAACAAACGAAAGTGCAAGAAGCTTGGTTGTGAGTTTTTGTGATCAGTTGACCACAGAATGTTCGATTGAATCTCCAATTTTGAATGAACTTGGATTGGTAGTTATAAGAAACTTGGTATACCTTATACGCCAAGGTAAAAAAGTTCCGATTAATAAGCATAATAAAAGAAGTAGCATCAAAATTAAAAGTATCAGCTATTTTGACGAAGAGAAAGGGAGCAATAATATTGATTTAAATATCGTTGACAAAGGAATGGAGAATTCTAGCGAATCACTCAATACATTGTCTTATTTGGATGGTGCCTATTGGGTATTGAGAAAGGTTGGTATTTTGGCGTATGATGAATTAAAAATAAAAGGCAAAAATTCAACTTTAATTCGAGAATGCCTTTTGAATCTTATTGCAGCACTCGTCGTTGTATTAAGTGATGAAATAGAAAAAGCACCTAAGATTATCTCTTTCATTGTTAATCATATAACCAGAGAATTGTCAGACAAAAGCTTACCAGAAAGTCTCATATTAAAAACAAAAGAAGTTTCTGAACTTGTACGAGAAAAAGTAGGTGCTCAGAAGTATAATGAAGAAAGAGTAAGATGTCAAACTATTCTAGACAGAAAGAGAACGAAGAGAAAGGCTATAGAACGTGAAAGGTTCATAAGCAATCCTGAAATGGCAATGAAGAAGAAAGCAAAAATCCACGCAAACAAAAAAGGAGCAAAGAAAAGGAAATACCTTGAACATAAATTAAAACCTAATAAGAAAAGACGTTTGAAAGATCATGTTATTATTAGTTCTTAAAGAACGTGAGGAAAGATTTTCTATATCCACGAATTTAGAGATTAAGTACTGCATGTTATATATATATATATATATATATATATATATATATATATATATATATATATATATATATATATATATATATATATATATATATATATATATATATATATATATATATATATATATATATATATATATATATTATATATATATATATATATATATATATATATATATATATTATATATATATATATATATATATATATATATATATATATATATATAATATATATATATATATATATATATATATATATATATATATATAATATATATATATATATATATATATATATATATATATATATATATATATATATATATATATATATATATATATATATATATATATATATATATATATATATATATATATATATATATATATATATATATATATATATATATATAGGAGTGGTTAAAATGACTCATAGCTCACATTACATTTGTTTGTCATTTTCCTCCTATAAAATTTCATTTGCTAGAATTAATAATTTTATAACTATTTGTACGTCAGTAAAAATTTGGTAGATTTTGTTTCAGGTACTTTTTCTGTTATTATTATTATTATTATTATTATTATTATTATTATTATTATTAATCAAGTTTAGTTTTGCTTCTTACTAATTTAAAAGGGATTAAATTTAAAGGGATCAAAATTAAATTTACTAAATTTAAAGGGATTTTTGTTAAAATGTTTGAGTATAAATTTTTTTTTTTTTAGTTCATAAAAACTAATGATGTATAAGTGGTAAATTCTATTCATAGCTACAGTTATGACATTATTTTCATTTTTTTATTACCTTTTAAATTTAAAAGTTTTTTTTTTTTTTTTTTTTTTTTTTTTTTTTTTTTTATGTAGTTCATTTAATTCTTAATATAAGCTTTCCCAATATCAGTATATATTATTTGTGTATTAATTTTTCTGTTTTTATTTGATTGTAAAATAATGAATTAAATTTAAATACTGTTATAATTAATGCCACAATATTCATAACTTTTTTTTTTTTTTAAAATTTGTGATATTTTTTTGTCACGTGATTGTGCATTAAAAAAATGGTTTTCAAGCTTAAAAGTTTGGAAGTCTTTATATATATATATATATATATATATATATATATATATATATAATATATATATATATATATATATATATATATATATATATATATATATATATATATATATATATATATATATATATATATATATATATATATATATATATATATTTGAAGCCACAGAATCTGTACTTTAATTAGTATGGTTCATTACCTGTTGTAGTAGGCTCTATAGTTAGGAGAAATTGAGTTATATATCTTCATGTTTAATCCTAATTCCTGATTGGTAGATTAAGAGTTTAGAAAGGTTCTTTCTGCGTTGAGAACAAATTCTGTTTCAGCTTTTAAGTCATCAGGATATTCTGGCTGTGAAAAATATATATATATATATATATATATATATATATATATATATATATATATATATATATATATATATATATATATATATATATATATATATATATATATATATATATATATATATATATATATATATATATATATAACTAATAATGTTGCCCATTAATATCTTTAATTAAAAGAATAAATTTTTGTACTGTAACTTTGAAACTATACTGGCTTCATATTATGTATATATTTTTATAATAAATTTAAAGGGATCTTTGTCTTTAATTGCCATATTAAAATTGTCAAGAATATATAAAAATTATCTAGAAAACCATTTTTTATAACCGTTGAACTATCAAAAATCCTGTTTAATTTTAATATTAACTCAAATTAAAAAATAATATTCATCTACAAAAAGGAAAAAAAGATCAGATCGATTTCCCAAAAGTCGTATTGTGAATGTCGGGTGGCAATCAACATACTAAAGAAAAATGATGATCAAGGAAAAGCCATTAAAATAATGTTACGTAATGTAAATGCTTGCAGGAACATAATCTCCCAGACAGATTTATAAATGTCATAAGTAAAAATAAAGGAGAGGTAAAGAGAACCTAAACACTATAGTCCAGTCAACTTATTTCGCTTGCTTATTGCCTACAAAAATCATAGTTAACAATTACTAGATGACTTTAGCCATCCACATGAATAAGTATTGTATCTTAAATAAACATAAGAAATTAGAAATCATAAAAGCTCATGGACTTATATATATATATACATCCTAATAATTAAAAAAAAAAAGTAAGGTAATTTTTAAAAAAGGCTCATATTTAAATTCTTATTTCGCAAATAACTAACCAGACTAAAATTACACAAGCAATATATATTTTAAATTACTAATTTAGGGTAAAGGGCAATACTACTAATCCGTAATACCTCAAAGAATTGTAAAAAATAACAACCGTAAAGTGCAAGTGATTCAAAATTAACCCTTCTGCTACATATGACGTAGATCGTTTTAAAACTACACTTTAATATATATATATATATATATATATATATATATATATATATATATATATATATATATATATATATATATATATATATATATATATATATATATATATATATTATATATATATATATATATATATATATATATATATATATATATATATATATATATATATATATATATATATATATATATATATATATATATATATATATATATATATATATATATATATATATATATATATATATATATATATATATATATATATATATATATATAATATGTAGGAAAACATTATTTTAATTACATAGAATTAATTTTAAATTGATTTTAACTAGTGATTAATAATAATTTTTCTGTGAATAAATAAAAGACAAATTTTAACCGAAAATTTTATTGTTTCTCCGAAGAAAATGTTCCGAGCTCTGGTGCTACTCATTATAAAAACCAGATTTCCCAAGAATAGAAACGTGTACGATATTATACAAAAAAGATACGGCCTAGATACTTTGAAGCTCTTTCGAACAGTTGAAACTCTGAACAAGAAATTTGAAAAACTGAAACTTGATCTCCAATATTTAAGAAAATGCAAAGCATATCAAGTTCTTCCTAAGTTTATAAGATTTAAACTATTCACTAAACGCCTTTACAACAGTAATCTCTAATCAATTCAATTTAAATTACTACTCAACGAAATCAATTTCAAAAAGATGATGTCCGTCAAGCAAGAATTCATTTTAATGAAATATCAACTAGAACTCAACACTAAACTAAATTTTATCGATTCCATATTTTTAAATAATTTTATATCTGCTCACATCTCCAAATATGTCGCTCATATTAAGCATGTTCACTCTCTTAAATTTAATAAGCTTATTTCTAAATTTGAAGCCCCCCCCTATTTCCCCTAATCAAGTTATTGTTAATCTATCTAACAGAATCCTCTCCAAAAACGAAGAACGTCTATTGTCCCTAGGTCTTAACTTTCACCTCCCCAATTTTAATATTAATTCTATTAACTACAGTCTCTCCTTCGAAAGGTTTCTTCATAACCTAAAAACTCATCTTCCATATAAAGCTAATTTTAATACTATTCAATCTAAAATAAACTACATCGCACAAAAATATTAATGGAATTTTAAACCCCACAAAGTATTCTCCTATCTAATGTTAAAAACCGACTTCCCTATTTTAAAGTCCTTAAAAATGGACTCTTCCATTATCATATGCAAACCAGACAAAGGCAGAAATGTCGTTGTTATGAATAAGACAGATTACATTAATAAAATTAACACGATCCTGACCGATTCTACTAAGTTTAAAACTATAGCTAAAGACCCACTTAAATTATCATTAAATTTAGAAGACAAAATCAACCGCTTCCTTCGAAAATTTCTCAATAATAACACTTTAAATAAATCCGATTACGATACTTGCTATTCCAGAGGTTCTTCCCCTGGTACATTATACGGTCTCCCCAAAATTCATAAGCCAAACTGCCCTATCAGACCGATCCTTGCAGCATATAATACCCACAATTACAACCTTGCCAAATTTCTGGTACCTTTTTTAACTCCTTTTAGCACTAACGAATACTCCATCCAAAACTCATACACTTTCAAATCATGGTTAAACTCATCGACAATTTACACAAATTTTACAAGACCAGCTTCGACATCCAATCCCTTTACACCAATATCCCCACCTCCGAAGCCATCAACATTATACTAGATGACATTTTTCGTTCTCAAAGCACCTTCATGAACTTTTCTAAATCCGAATTTAAAGAACTTTTAAATCTGGCAACCTCCGACACGTACTTTCTTTTTCAACCAACAACTTTACATACAATCTAATTCCCTGGCTATGGGCTCCCCCCTTAGCGCCATCTTAGCTAATTCTTATCTAAAATATCATGAATCCATCTGGCTAAATAACACTCCTCTTAATTTTAAACCTATCCACTATAAAAGATATATGGACGATACTTTTCTATTATTCACCAATAAACACCAAACCACTCCTTTCCTAAAATTTCCTTAACAATCAACTACCCAACATCAAATTTACTAAAGAAGAAGAAGTTAATAATGCCCTCCCATTTCTCGATATGCTTATTACAAAAACCTCAACAAATCATAATATAAATATTTACCGTAAACCTACTTTCTCAAATTTGTCCCTTAATTTTTTAGCCAC
>SEYY01007531.1:0-35715 GCA_009176605.1 Armadillidium nasatum
TATATATTATATATATATATATATATATATATATATATATATATATATATATATATATATATATATATATATATATATATATATATATATATATATATATATATATATATATATACTATATATCTATATTATTATCTGGTGGGCAAAAGGCCAGAGGCTTACTAAAATTCCACCAGAGTTAGAGGGAAAGACGAGAACATGGTCAAATTAAAGGCCGACGTGACCTGATACACGACGTTTGAAGGTGTGTAAGTCATAGAAGTTGGGAAAATAGAAGAGGAGAGCGTGTTCCAGACTTTACCAGTAGAGTGCATGTAGGACAGAGATTTGCATTTAAGTCTGGGGTCAGAGAGTTGTACGGAGAAAGGATGAGATTGTGCAGAAAGTCGAGTCGTATGAGCCCTTCTCAGTGGAGGAGGTATGCGACGAGAGAGTTCAGAAGAGCAGTGCCCATTGTAATAGCGATACCTGTAGTATGGAGAGAGTGACGCCAGAAAGAAATTGGAAAGAATTAGTGAGAGCAGTAGAGTTGATAAGACGAAAAGTCCTAGACTCCACCTTCGCAAGAAGGGGTGTATGAGTGAAACCACCCCAGATGTGTGACGCATACTCCATACAGGGGCGAACAACACCCCTATACAGAGCAAGAACTGGGGTGGAGTGAAGAAATACTGAAGGCGCCTCAGAACAACTAACCTCTTAGAACCTTGTTTAGAAAGAGAGGTAATGTTATCTTTCCAAGAAAGATCAAGGGAAAAAGATAAACCAAGAATATTAAGAACAGATGAAAGTCTGAGGAGTGTTTTCGAAGAAGATATCATAGTTGTGTGGAAGATTGTGTCGAGTAGAGAGATGGAGGAATTGGGTTTTGGTGGCATTGAAAACAACCATGTTCTCTCTGCCCCAATTTGAAATACGTGATAGATCAGGGGTCAATTTCTCCAAGGCAACCCTTAACATAAACAATAAACTGTCTTGGAAACCTCATATCACAACGGTTGCTATAGCGGCCTCAAAAAGCTGGGAATTCTGTTCAGGTTGCGAGAATTTTTTTCTTCTGAACAGTTCCTCCAAATATATAAGGGTCTTATTCGCCCTTGTATGGAGTACTGTTTTCACATTTGGGGGGGGCTCCGGCTCCTCCTCTCTTCTGGATAGGGTTGAGTCTAAAGCTAAGAGATTAATAAACTGTCCCCTACTTTCTAACTCTCTTGACCCACTATCTCTGAGACGTGACGTTGGCGCACTATCCCTTTTCTATAGGTACTAAAATGGCAGGTGCTCGAGGGAATTGGCCTCTCGCATTCCTCCACAGTTGCGTCGTCCTCGTTGCATAAAGGTGTGCCCTGCTTTCGCACCAGTTTTGTGTGGATGTAGGAAACTCCAGGATGGCCCGTTGTGGTGCCTCCTTCTTTCCAGCCACCTCTGTTCTGTGGAACTCTTTACCATCAACTGTTTTTCCTCCTGTATTTAATCTTCCTCTCTTCAAGGCTTCCGTCTGTGCCCACCTGAGGGATGTGCGTTAGGTCTGTGTTGGAATGTTTTTTATTTTATGCTGTGTGTGCCCCCTCCTTGAAAAGGGCTATGCCCGTGAGTGGCGGTGTTCTGTAAAAAAAAAAAAAAAAAAAAAAAAATACGTTGAATATCTTGATAAGTGCGAGTACTATTTACCAGTGTCAGCATGCAAGGGAGGGGCTGAGGGGACAACAGTACTTCCTCTTAAAGTTTGATGGTCGAAGGTTTTTTGTTTTAGAGAGATTATGATCGAACAATTGTGAATAAGTTATTAATCGTGAAGAAGAATTGAATGACATTTAAAAAATTTAGCTTTTTCTGTTCAAAATTAATGAATTGAATCTTTCATAGATAAAAATATCACATTCAAAATCTTCTGGAAGGTAATTCATTGAAGTATATATGTTCGTATTCCATTTAAAGATTATTCTATGGTTTATAGATCATGTTAATTAAATATTTTGCCTTTCCTGGAATATGAATTTCAGGTAAAAGCAATGAATACAGCAATATTCGGAATACAATAGTGAGTAGCTGACAAGTTATTAAGTTTACAATTTGTATTTTAAAAGTTCTTTGATTTTAGGGCTGTTTTTTTTTTTTTTTTTTTTTTTTTTCTTGATAATCTTATTGAGAAAAATGTAAGTGTTTAAGACCCTATATAGATGATTATATATATATATATATATATATATATATATATATATATATATATATATATATATATATATATATATATATATATATATATATATATATATATATATCGGTGAGTGTGGGTGTTTGGGTAAAGGGAGGGAGAATGGCATTTTGAAACAATGAGATTATCACCCACTGGGCAAATAGGTTGCACGCCTCTGCAAGGTAGTCTCCCTATTCGTGTTCATCTACGCACATTTCCTACAATGGAGTGTCTAAAGGTAATCAGCAGGCACACCTATATTTACACTACACTTCAACATAATTGAACAATACTCTCTTTTTCTATAATATACCCAATTTGGTTTAAATAATCATAGCGTAAAAATATCCATTCAACCCCTTCAATTGATTTCCTCCGATGGTAGGTGATGGATTTACAACTTTGTTCTGATGCACTCTTTTATTTCACACAGAAATAAAATTTCTTCCAATTTGAAGAAATTTGGCTGTCCAAGAGAATTTGAAGATATCTTTTTTTTTTTTTTTTTTTTTTTTTTTTTTTTTTTTTTTTTTTTTTTTTTTTTTTTTTTTTTTTTTTTTTTTAGAATTTGTATAAGAACATTGTTTTGGTTTAAGAATATCAGCCAAAATACTAGAATAAATTTTAGACCAGAAATTTCGTCAGACTTTTATGAAGAAACTTTTTTTCTCCAAATCAGTTAAATGAAAAAAAATATATTCACGTGTTCAAATTGAGTTCTTACCTCATTTTAATTGGACGAAAAAATTTCGTCCAATTAATGAAAAAATTGCCATTATCTGAATTTCGTGTTCAAACTCACCCCTCACCATTCAAATTATGATATAAAATCATAAAATTTTGAAATCCGTTTTAATTTTTTACGTAAATTCCACTTACGAAATTTCTTCCACTGAAAAAAATTTTTGAAGAAAATTGTTCGTCCCAAAAGTGACAATTCTTGAAGAAATAAAATTTCTTTATAATAAGAAATTTGGATTCTCTGTGCCTTCCTTTAATTTCTGAAGTTAAGCAGTTTTTATCTAGTTGTCACTTTATTAAACATTATCCTTCCCCGAACATCGCCTTTTCTCCTTAATTAATCAAACTACAGGTTTTTAAGAGCTCTAATAGCAATCCTCAATCAGTTCCTCTTACTTTTTGTCTCTCTTTCATCAGTTCTAATCTAAAGGTGGTTGATGTTCTCAATGAAGTTTACTTTATGTTTTTGATTTACAGTCTTTTGAATTTTCTGCCTTATGACACAGAATAAATTTTAGACCAGAAACTATTATTAAATTCATTTGTTCTGTATATATGTCTCGTAACTCAAATGGCTATCCATAATTCTTCAAATTTCTAACCACTAAAATGGAGCACTTCTTTAGTCTTCGTTTTTTGAAATTATCCATCTTAGTGATTTTAATGTTCACGACCTTTAATGGTTTTCTGTAATCTTCAAGAAGCAGCTGGTGAATTTGATTACCATTTCTTTGTATAAATAACTACAAGCAGCTGATGAACCTCCCAAAATGTATTCCTAATCGTTTTTTTTTTAAACAAACCTTTTTTTAAAATTCCATTCTCCTTATTATGTTAAATTCTTTTCTTTCAATTAGAGGGATATTTTTCACAATCTCATCCTTCAACTAAAACTAAAAAATCTATAGTTTAAATTTGCATAATTTTACTTTGTTCTCCGAAGGGATGTTGCCTTCTGGATTACCGTCGACTTCAAACCTCGTAAATCCTTTCATCCTCGAGTAGTGGAAAATAAATTCTCAGTAACAATAAAAACTCTATTCCCAGTAGAAAATGCATTTTGTCGAAAATTGCCAAATATTTTCTTCTTCCACTTTCTTCTTTGAGTATTTTCCGACAATACAACTGCTGTTTTATCTTTGGCAAAAGTTAAACTATTCTTTCAAAGGTTAGTTTCTAATTCCCTTTAAAACAATCCTGCATTTTTTGACAAAAATGGTAATTTCTCCAAAATGATGTTCCTGAAAGTTTCCTTCATGTGGTTCTCAAAACTTGTAATTCTGAGCTTGTACCATTTCCTTATCCTTATAATGAATGAGAAAACCTCTCAATCCTCTAACTATTCTCGTATTGCTATAATCTCCATACTCTCGAATTTTCTTCTATTTATTCTTAAGATACCAAATTTCGACCCTCCCTAAATATATATATATATATATATATATATATATATATATATATATATATATATATATATATATATATATATATATATATATATATATATATATATATATATATATATATATATATATATATATATATATATATATATATATATATATATATATATATATATATATATATATATATATATATATATATATATATATATATATATATATATATATATATTATATATATATATATATATATATATATATATATATATATATATATATATATATATATATATATATATATATATATATATATATATATATATATATATATATATATATATATATATATATATATATATATATATATATATATATATATATATATATATATATATATATATATATATATAGTATATATATATATATATATATATATATATATATATATATATATATATATATATATATATATATATATATATATATATATATATATATATATATATATATATATATATATATATATATATATATATATATATGCTTTGAAGGTGTAATTAATATCTGTAGATGGATTTATATATTTTTAGCAACCTCCTGTACATTAATATTTGTATATGATTTAATATTATTATGCTTTAAAAGTGTAATATTTGTAGATGGATTTATAACTAAATATTAAAATTACACCAATCTAAAAAATTTACTTATTGATAATTTCATGAATGTTTTCATATTTTCGTATCAGGAAAAATTTCTTTATAACGCCCCTTTCATCTGTATAGTTATAATTTATGAGAAGGATCAGATACCATAAATCATTAGCAAAACCGATAAACACTAGAGGGTCTAAATTGCTAATTACAAAGCACCCCTCTGCATAGTTATTTTTTATAGAGCTATTTTTGCCAGAAGTAATGTAATCATCTGTGATAATTTTTACGTAAGGAAGTGAGACTTTATACTATCAAGACCAACCCCTCGTATACTTTATCTATGTCGTTTAAATTATACGATTTCGTGTTTTACTGTATCAATGGTCTGCAAATACACAAAGGGTTTTCATAAAATTTATAAATTTACTTTGAGATGGCATTCTTTTGAGTAAGGACATGTTGTTTCCTCCAAGATTTCAAATAATATCTCTGAAGTATCATGTGCCCTTCCAGAACCCAAATTTCCAAGGCGTAATCATATTGTATTCACAGAAGAATTAATATACTTTATTGAAGTAGTTTTTCAAAGATTTTGTTTATTGTTGGAAATCGAAATATATTTACATCAAATCTTATATACCCAGAAAATCAGAACTTTTTATGAAGAAACTTAATTTCTTCAAAAATTGTCATTTTTGTGACAAACAATTTTCTTAAAATTTTCATCAATGGATGAAATTCCGCACTTCAATAAGTGAAATTTACATTTATAAAAAAAGTTACAACAGATTTCTACAATTTATGATTTTCTTTCATAATCTGAATGGTGAGAATCTAGTTTGAAGACAGCAGTCAGACATCGACTCTTTTTTTCTTTTTTTTCATTAATTGAACGAAAAAAAAAAATTTCTTCTATCTTAAAATGCTGTAATTACTCAATATGAACATATGAAGACACTTTTTTCATTCTAAACGATATAGAGAAAATATATTTCTACTTAATTAAAGGTCTGACTAAATTATTGGTGGAAAATTTGTTCTAACACTTTGTTTGAATTTCTTAACCAAAAATTTATGTTTTTCATTCAATGAAGCAGATTTGTTCAACTTCACTTGGACAGTCAAATTTCTTCGCTTTGGAAGAATGTAAGTACGGTCAGAATTTTTAAAATTTTTACCATTGAAACAAATAAAATCCTTAACAGAATTAGAAATTTACAGAAATGTAAGATTGTTATTTTAATAATAATAATAATAATAATAATAATATTAATAATAATAATAATAATAATAATAATAATAATAAAATAATAATAATAATTCAATTCAATTCACAAATCTTTATTCAGGAGATGGTACATTTAGGGTTTAAAAGTAGGTCCTATACTACTAAATTCAATAATAATCTTAATAATAATAATCTTGTGACTGTCCAATAATAATAGTGAAGTTATTTGAATCAAAACCTTTTCTTCCACTAAGTGGACGACGCATAAGTTTTTGCATTCATGCATTTTAATGTTTTGTTTAGGATGATTTTTCCCATCAATGATTCGAAACCACGCCCACCGGTGGTCAAAAATATACTTGATTGGTCTGTACTGGAGCAGGGTCTCCCTATCCAAAACCCAAATAATCTGTGTAACTTATCAATTTGGTCAGAAATAACATTCAACTCAATTTCCCTGGCTAAGAACCACACTCCTCGAATAGGGCTGTGCCCGTGAGTGGCTGTGATAATTTTAAAAAAAAAATACAAATGATGTGTATAAGATATATATGTGTATTAAGATATATACAAAGGATGTGCATATGATAATTTATTTTCGCAGTACATAATATATATAATTTATTTTCCTAATTTTATATGTATATATATTTATTTTTTAATATATTTTATTTACTAATGTGTCTATGTGTTCTTTAAAGACTAAATTTTTCGTCACTTTTGAATCAAACGATTTTTTCAATGTTTTTCTTAATTAATTCAATAGCGATTATTTAAATTTTAATATTATTTCCCACATTTGGGTTACATATTATTATGTATGAAGTAGGTCAATGACACTATGATGTATTTATTAGTAATTATAATAATAATAATAATAATAATAATAATAATAATAATAATAATAATAATAATAATAATAGTAATTATAATAATCATAATACTAATAATAATAATAATAATAATAATAATAATAATAATAATAATAATAATAATAATAATAATAATAATAATAATAAAAAATAATGAATAATAATAATAAAAATAAAAAAAAAATAATAATAATAAAATAATAATAATAATAATAATAATAAATAATAATAATAATAATAATAATAATAATAATAATAATAATAATAATAATAATAATAATAATAATAATAATAATAATAATAATAATAATAATAATAATAATAATAGATAAGTTTTTTGTGTTGCTAACTGTAGTAATTCAAAAAATAGGTAAATATATTAATAATAATCATGCTAATTAATAAAAAAATTTGGAAAAATAATGATAATATCAATAAAAATGGCAATAAAAGTCATAAGAATAATAAAATTAATAATAATAATTGTCGTGCCTTAGTGAGCCTGTAGAAAGGGTTTTTTTATGTTGTTTTTGTTTCTTAAGATTATTCCCTTCTCAGTTTCATTGTTTTGATGGTTTGTTTTTAGGAATGCGCATATGTTATTATTTATTAATTTGTGGAATTTCCTTTAGGAGGGAGAGGTTTAGAAGATGATCAATTTGTAATATGTTAAGTTTTTGGAATAAAGGTGGTGTTTGAATATAAAAGTCTCTGCTACCGCTGAGAAGTCTTATGATTCTTTTTTGCATTGTTATGATTTGGTGAGTGTTTGTTTTGGGTGTTGTTCCATTTACAGAGAGACAGTAAAGTTTGAAGGGGTGAATGTGTGAAAAATATATTTTTCGTGGAACATACAGTGGAATGGATTTAGCTAATTTAACAAGGATGCACATATACTTTGCGAGTTTATTTACTAATATGTTTATGTATTCCTTAAATGTTAATTTGTCATCTATTATGACTCCTAGGATTCTCGTGGTATTTATTCGGGTTAGCTCAAAATTTTTCAGTTTAATTTTAAAGTTATTTCCTACATATTTGTTTTCTTATTGTAATGTAAGAGGTTTTTTCAATGTTTAATGATAGTTTATTCGAGTCGACCCATCTCGTGATGTTTGTTAAGGAGCTTTCAACTTTTTTGGAGAGTGTTTTAGTGGGACCGAAATGCCAGAAACGTCTCCTCGCCGAAGGCGGGGGCCGTTCTTACGGAAGACTTGAAGAGACAGGACAAGATACGGAGATAAGAAGATGATCGGATGAACATAGAGGAGGAAAGAGTTTAACAGTATAAGGAGAAAGATTAGAAGTTAGAAAAAGGTCAAGAATATTGGGTTCATCAACAAGACGGTCAGGGATACGGGTAGGGAGATGCACCAACTGTTCAAGGTTGTTCTGGATAGAAAATTGGAAGGCAAGTTCACCAGCTGGATCATGAGAACTAGATGAAAGCCATTGGCGGTGGTGAACATTGAAATCACCTAAAATGATGATTTCGGAGAAAGGAGAAGAAGAAAGAATGTGTTCTATTTTGGAGTTAAGATAGTCGAAGAATTTTGAATAGTTCTGTAGAGTTAGGAGATAAGTAGACAGAACAAATGAATTTAGTTGTAGAGTTGCAAGAAAGTTTAAGCCATAAAGTAGAGAATTCAGAAGTCTCCAAATTAGAGACATGAGAATACACAATATCGTTGCAAACATATGCGCAACATACACCTTTGGCTTAAAACTGAGGATAGAGACAGTGGGAGGAAACAGAATAGGGTTTGCTGTCAGATGACTCATACATTTGAGTTTCAGTTAAGAACAAGAGGTGAGGTCTAGAAGTGAAGAAGAGAGGAAGTGTTCGACAAAGTGGAGATTAGACCAAAGATCGCGAATGTTGCAGAAATTAATGAAAAAAAGAAGATTGTGCTCCAGGGCAAGTCGGCAACAAGGTCTTGGTGGCACCAACCCCATCACCGGAGGCCACCAACTCCCAAGTGGTGATGGGGAAAGAAGTGGATGAGAAGCTATATTTGGAAACCACTCCTCATGGATTCTGAGAGGCAGATTTGTGTTTCGCTATTTATTGATTTATTTAATAGGTAATGTAGGTGTAAGGGCTTGTAAATTAGATACATAAGATACATGTGAAAATGTGTGAAAATATGCACTCTAATTTGAGTCAAGTGTACGCCAGAGACCCTCTGAGAAGATGAAACGCGAAAATCAACGAACTTAAGGGCAACGGAGTAAAGCAGAATGGTATAGCCCACCCTATCAACCCCGCGTTTCTAGCCAGGTTGGGGGATACTTTCTTCCCTACGTTCTTCCCAATATATATATATATATATATATATATATATATATATATATATATATATATATATATATATATATATATATATATATATATATATATATATATATATATATGAAAACTTCTTTTACAGAATTTTTGTAAAAATGTTGAAATTCTTCAAAAATATAAAGGATGATTTTCTGAATAAAAAATTTATTCCTTTAAAAATTCTTTATTTCTTTATGACGGGGGGTAAGTTGAGTCTCTTTTATTTATTTATTTTTAATTTATTATTACTTTTAATTGTTTAATTAATATTTAATTAAAACTGTACTAAAATATTTTAGTTTAATCAAGTACTTTAAGTTCTTGCCGAATTTCTTCTCGCAAATTTCCAGCAACTTCTGTTCTGTGGAACTCTTCTCCGTCTTTCAAGCTTAATGTCAAATTTAATATCCTTATTTGTAAAGCTTGCGTCTGAGGACATTATTTTGTTGGAACATGTGACAGTTTTTTTCATTTTTTTTTTTACTTGAGAAATATTGTTAGCTGCAAAATATTATATCTCTTGCTAATGTTATATGTGCCTATTATTGCTTTATGTTAACTAATTTTGCTGTTAGTACTGTTGTATGTGTTCTATGTTGTCTTAGCATCTTCCTTTGATTCATTGTTTCACATTTTTTTGTGTTTTTCATGTGTATTTAGAAGTACTATGTCTGAGGTAAGAGATTTGAGATTTGTTAATTTACTTTGGATAAAATGGATTTTATTTATTTTGTTATATTTGCCCAATTTGCTTTTTCTATTATGGTTGAATCGTCAGGTCTAAATGTTCCACACTTGGCTTAGACTTTCCAGATGTCTAGAAACAAGACACAAGCAATGAGGTCTTCGCCTTATATTATATTATTAGTAACAGGATATTAGGTATTGTTGAGCTAGTATATAGAGGTAGGATGGTAAATATAGTTGTTTAATATGTTTATGTTTATAATAATTTATGTTTTTGTATTTGACACCTGCCAGGCATAAGAGGTAATTATGGTGTTGAGAGGTTACTAGTTTTATGCTTTTGGCTTTTTCCGAGGTCGCTAAGCTTACAAATTTGAGAAGAGCTGTTCTAGCTCTAGCCTATCACCAAATAATTATGCTGCAAAAGTTTGAGTGATTGTCAGCACTTTGAGCTTTAACCTTGCTCTAAAATTAGGGAAATTCTACTCGCTAAATTTCTTTCCTCTGCATTTTCTCATTGTTAAAAAAAAAAAAAAAAAAAAAAAAAAAAAAAAATAAATAAATAAAATAAATAAATAAAAATATTTTGAAATTCCAAATATTTTGGCAAATACCAATCAGTAATAAAAATTTTTAAAATTTTCCTATCATTATATTCAAATAAATGTTTTATTAATAATAAAAAATGAATGAAGAGATATGTGACAATTTTCGAAAATTTAGAAGTAATAATTTATGATAGGAATTCACAATCATTTAAAGTGCATGCCACCTTTTTATTATTGTATAAAGTCACTCCCCACCCACTTCATATCTCAATGCTTATATATATATATATATATATATATATATATATATATATATATATATATATATATATATATATATATATATATATATATATATATATATATATATATATATATATATATATATATATATATATATATATATATATATATATATATATATATATATATATATATATATATATATATATATATATATATATATATATATATATATATATATATATATATATATATATATATATATATATATATATATATATATATATATATATATATATATATATATATATATATATATATATATATTATATATATATATATATATATATATATATATATTATTATTATTATTATTATTATTATTATTATTATTATTATTATTATTATTATTATTATTATTATTATTATTATTATTATTATTATTATTATATATATTATATATATATATATATATATATATATATATATATATATATATATATATATATATATATATATATATATATATATATATATATATATATTATATATTATTATATATTATTATATATATATATATATATATATATATTATTATTATTATTATTATTATTATTATATATTATTATTTTTATTATTATTATTATTATTATTATTATTATTATTATTATTATTATTATTAGTATTATTTTCATTATTATTATTATTATTATTATTATTATTATTATTATTATTATTATTATTATTATTATTATTATTATTATTATTATTATTATTATTATTATTATTGCCATTATCATTATAATTATTATTATTATTATTATTATTATTATTATTATTATTATTATTATTATTATTTTAATAAAGAGATATTGGTTTGTTTGAAGGTTGAAGACGTATTCGAGAAATTGTAGCGTTAGCCCCAAATGTATTGTTTTTTCACATAGCAAACCTCCGCAGGGGGCTCGGTCCCCATAATTAGAACGCCTGCTTTACAACATAATTATAATGAAAGGTCAAATCAAAATAAAGTTTAAGATTATCTCTGTTTTGATATTATGAAGGAACTCTTCTGGAGATATAGGACCCTTTCTTAATCCTTTAATTAATCCTGCATTGTTGTTGTAGGACTCTCTCTTAATCCTTTAATTAATACTGTATTATTAGTGTAGAACCCTGTCTTAATCCTTTATTAATCCTGTATTGTTTATGTAGGACTCTTTCTTAATCCTTTAAGTAATCCTGTTTTGTTGGTGTAGGACCCACTCTTAATCCTTTAATTAATCCTGAATTGCTGTGTGGGACCCTCTCTTAATCTTTAATTAATCCTCTATTGTTGGTGTAGAACTCTCTCTTAATCCTTTAAATAATACTATATTGTTGGTGTAGGATCCTCTCTTAATACTTTAATTAATCCTGTATTGTTGGCGTAGAACCCCTTTCTTAATTCTTTAATTAATCCTGTAGGACCCTTTCTTAATCCTTTGAAGGAGTTCTCAAAGGAAAATAATATTTTGTGGGTCCACAACATGAGCTAAAGGGTCTATGATAAAATATTATAAATAAATAATATTACAAGTAAGGACTCAGGGGATCACAAGGAAAATAAGGGTGGGTTCTTTTTAATTGCGAGGTAGGGAAATATATGTTCTGTATACTAGGATATCAGATGTATTAGAACTCGTACAGGAATTTCAGAGTAGTTTATAGCGCACACAAAATTATTGTATAAAATTTATGCATTTATTTTTTTGCATGCATACGCTATATAAATTATAACCATTTGCCCATGATTCAAACTTCTTTATATTAATTTTAAAATACAAAGATAATGAGCTAATTTATAAATCGCTAGTATTCCGACCTTCTTAAAAGAATTATTATAATTATTATTATTATTATTATTATTATTATTATTATTATTATTATTATTATTATTATTATTATTATTATTATTATTATTATTATTATTATTATTATTATTATTATTATTTTCAATATTATCGTAATTCTAGTTATTATTATTATTATTACTATGTTTATTATTATTATTATTATTATTATTATTATTATTATTAGCAGTAATAGTATTAATATTATTATATTATTTCAGCGGTATATTGTCTATATCCATACCTAACAATCCATGCACGTTCTCTAGGAATCACAGGATCTGAATTAGGCATTATATACGCTGTACTGCCTTTAACAGGGCTTTTTGGACCGTCAATTTCTGGGCTACTTGCTGACAAACTTGGAAATTTCAGAGTAAGAAAGAAATATTCATTTTTTAGCATATTCTAAATATATTAATTATTACCATAAAATAATTGGGTGATTAGTGTGAAAATTATTTCGAGTGCAATTATTACCAAAAAAAATGAATGTTTAATTATTATTAAATTTGTCCGATATGGTTCCTCCTCCTTCTCAGGCACCTCTGTTTTGTGGAATTCCCATCCATCACATGTGTTTCCTGCTGAATTTAATTTCAATTACTTTCAAGGTCACTTTTATAATCACCTAAGATGAGAATTGTTGGATTTTTATTCTTTTATTTTAAGACCTCTTCCTTGAACAGGGCTCAGCCCACGAAAGGTAGTGATAACTGTCAAAATAAATAAATAAATGTTTTGTAATATTTTTTCCAAGCATTATATCGCTTTAATATTGAATCGCCTCTTTTTATCATTAGGGACTTTATTCGCAGATATCCATTATTTCGTAAGTTCTATGTTTATTCATTATTAGTCATTTGATTTTTTGATTTTTTTATATCCTGTTATAAAATTAACTTCTTAAATACAGTACTGTAAGATAAGAGTCTCGTATGGGATGAAAATTCATCTTATCTTAAAACACAAAACATGAATTCACCCTTCATTCAATTTACCTATTCAAGATAGGTTAGTGGATGTTGTAAGAAAATATCATGCATATAGTATTTTAATTAAAAAATTTTCATTGGATAATTGGAAGGACATATTTAGTAATTTTGCTCATTCAATAAATATTTAGGCTCAGATATATGAGCTTCAGGCTTCTAAAAGAAGTTTATTTTTTACAACGAAGAGCTCCAACTGTTAGCATATAGTTAGCAATCAAAGTAAGTGCAAAGATATTTGAGAACAAGTCAAAATATATTTATTCTCGGTTACGTAATAGTTTTGTAAAAATAAAATAGAAATCTTTTTATCTGCTATTTAATTCTGACTTTTAAAAGTTCTTTGGCCTTCTCTGCATTTTCTTTAACCTTTTTAACATTACAACTCATGCAACCATTTGATCAAAATATATAAAAATAAATATTTGTGAAGATGTGTATATGATTGTCTTCTCCAATAAAAGAGATTCACACATTTTGTGAATAATTTTGAAGACTAGAAATTTATTTAGTTCACAAAATTTAAAATACTGACCTTTGATCATTCCAATGGTGAACATAAAGTTTCCATGATTATTTCAACGAATACCTGATGATTTCGAAAATCAAAATAAATAATCAATTGCTTAGAACTTGGTGTAGGACAGGGATTCTAAAACTTTTTTTAATCGCAACCCCCTCTCATCAAATAAAAAGTTTCGTGACAGCTCCACTCTTTTGCAATTGTCATAAGAATAAAAATAAAAATCGAATAAATATGAAAGACCTTCTCACGACTACCCTGGGCCTCTCTCGCGACCACCATTTTGAGACGTCTGGTGTAATTCATTCCATATAATAATCTTATATCTTTTTAGAACACAATGACTTAGGGTGCTACTTTAGGGACTCTGTATTTCATTTCAACATATAATATTTTCCTTTCACTTTTTAAACACAATTTTCAAATCAAATTAATGAGCAAGTTTGTTTGGAAGTTTTCTTGAATTGAAAGTATGAATTTATTTAATTTTTTTTTTGTATTGATTCTTACTATTTTTTTATTTATTTGCTTCATGATTTTACTCATATAGAATTAATATAATTGTTTTCTTTAGGTATTTGTATCTCTGTTACTAGTTTTGTCAGGACTGTCAGGGTTACTTTTTATTGCTATACCTGTAGGAAGAATTGAAAAAAAACTCCCTGAACAACTTCCAGTGATGGTAGAGTGTTTTGCAAATTCATCAGGGACAGTTACACCTCAGTTATCTTGTACACTGGATGAAAAACATTCTGAGAATTTTATTAATATATCTAAAGTGCACTGTTAATTGTGCTGAAATCGATAGCGATTCTATTACTTTAAATAATAACGTTCAAAGCTGGTGCGATAGTATCGCTGCCTTGTGAATTAAATGATAATGAAAATATCTTCTCAAATCCAACGCATCATGAAAAAATTGACACTAATAGCAAAGATAATGGGACGTATTTTTTTTTCAACAACTTTTCCATGACAATATCTATTGTAAAAAATAAAAATTTCATTAATGTAAGTGAATCATTCTGTCCAGAAAGAATACCAGAAGGGGAAATAGTAAGTTAAGGTTTTTCTATTTTTTATTATTTAAAATTTATTTCCTTACTTGAAATAAAATAAAATTGTAATTTAGTTCAGAATAATTTAACATTTTAAAATATTTGTTTCTTAACTTAAGGAAAAAGAACCAAACCTGAATTTGATTGTATTGTGGCGGCTCCAACGGTGCCGTCAGGTTTAAATATCTCTAGAGAGTTTAGAGACTTTTCTCAGAGCATAGCGTTGTTCTTTTTTTTCACCAGCGAGCGCAACGCGAAACGAACCACGTTGTACCTCTTTCTTGGTAGCCATCTTGAGATGTAGACGTTCTCCTCCGCGCTCTTCGACCTTATCATAGGGCTCAACAAATTTGTTTTCTTGTGTTGTGAATAATACATTTTTTGTCTCTTTTTGGTTAAAACGCAAGGTAAGCCAGAAATTCACAAAGTGACTCAAATTCATTCAAATATTTAAAAGTGCTATTTAAAAAGTCGTTGGATTTACATTTTGATTATCTTGTACTTCTCTTTATCTAGTGTCCTAACATAGCCACCAGCTTCAAATTACGTTTCTGCTTGCTCTGTGAATGCCCAAGGTTTTCTAGCGAAAAAGGAAGATTTCCACTTATATCTTTTAGTTGCAATCACGTTATCTTAGGCTGGGTCTTAGTTGTATCTCTTGAAACTTTTAGTTGTCTGTACTGGTCTGTAAACATCCTGGAGTGAATAGAATTTAGTGGTGTTATTAAATTCCGAATACCGTCTCTCTTTTCAATCATCCTCGTTGCGAATTTGTTTGGGACTTGGGATTTGTTTTGCAATCTTTGCTCATTCAATCAACCTACAAAAAGGGGTCGCCCCGACCCCATTATAACTGATGACCCTGGAGTGACCAGTTATAATGGGGTCGGGGCGACCCCTTTTTGTAGGTTGATTGAATGAGCAAAGATTGCAAAACAAATCCCAAGTCCCAAACAAATTCGCAACGAGGATGATTGAAAAGAGAGACGGTATTCGGAATTTAATAACACCACTAAATTCTTTTCACTCCAGGATGTTTACAGACCAGTACAGACAACTAAAAGTTTCAAGAGATACAACTAAGACCCAGCCTAAGATAACGTGATTGCAACAAAAAGATATAAGTGGAAATCTTCCTTTTTCGCTAGAAAACCTTGGGCATTCACAGAGCAAGCAGAAACGTAAGTTGAAGCTGGTGGCTATGTTAGGACACTAGAGAAAGAGAAGTACAAGATAACAAAATGTAAATCCAACGATTTTTTAAATAGCACTTTTAAATATTTGAATGAATTTCAGTCACTTTGTGAATTTCTGGCTTACCTTGCGTTTTAACCAAAAAGAGACAAAAAATGTATTATTCACAACACAAGAAAACAAATTTGTTGAGCCCTATGATAAGGTCGAAGAGCGCGGAGGAGAACGTCTACATCTCAAGATGGCTACCAAGAAAGAGGTACAACGTGGTTCGTTTCGCGTTGCGCTCGCTGGTGAAAAAAAAGAACAACGCTATGCTCTGAGAAAAGTCTCTAAACTCTCTAGAGATATTTAAACCTGACGGCACCGTTGGAGCCGCCACAGTATAAAAAACCTTAGTTCTTAGATTCAAGGGAAGATAATTCTAGTGCAGAAAATAGAAGTACATCAATGCCTTACAACTGCCTCATGAAATGCCATGCGTTTGCATTGACGAAGGATATTTGCAAAAATGAAAAACACTTAGAGGATAAAAACCCAATGGTGACAATGATTGGTTACATCTTTGTAAGACTCATCAGCCAATTTGCTGAAGGTAATAGTCACTTACTTATTTTAATTAAATAACATATACAAATTAATTGGATTGGAAACTTCTTATTTCTTATCAAAAAGTAAATTATACCATTAAACTGTTTCGAAATTGAAGATTACTTATATTATTTTGTTCTGAATTTGATATTTATAATACGTATCCAACAATATGCTTTAAATTTATAGGACTTGAAGATACAAAAATGTTTTTTGCATTATAAAAGTAAAGGAAAAAAATAATTGTGAACAGGAAAATAAAAAGACTTCCAAAACTCTCACTAATAAATATATAGCCATAGATGGTAAATTGAAGGTAAATTATAATATGCATAGATGGTAAATTTAACGTACAAATTTTTTTAGCTTAAAGCAAAATATATCTTTCTAATTGTGTATTTTACTACAATTACCGATACTTCAAATTATGAAAGAGCCGATATAAATATGCAGATGTAGATTCCGTATGTTTGTGTTTCGTTTAAAGTAAATGCTAATTGGAATAATTAAAAATTTGATGAATCTCTAATAAAGGAATTATATTAGGGTAGGTCAAAACTTCAAAACAAACCTCTTTTTATATTGTCAAAAGTACACTATACATAGTATTATAGTTTGATACTGTGTGCAAAATTTCAGAGGTGTGCAAACTCTCTATCCTTTCGCACACATTACCCCATTTTTGTTATTCTCGATTCTAATATCAATTTCAAAGTGCCTCAAATGTAATTTACTCCCGATCTTATTAGCTATGTAAAGGGGATCCTTAAAAATTTCAAAAATTAATAGTTTTCTCTGATTCAAAAGTTAGAACTTTTTTAAAGGGGAACCCTTTCTATATCTATATTTGAAGTCCTGAATCTCCCCTTGTATTGCTGCTGACGTTTTTTACTAAATCTTTAATAAAATACATAATATTTAATATTTTCCTTTGCTTTTTTTGCTAACGAAATTGAATCATTTTTATCTCTTCAAAAAATCCTCAACCAAGGTCGTACGTTGCGGCGTTCTTAGATTATTTTTTGTTAGAAGCCAAATAAAATCACGATTTTTTTTTGTAAAATTTTGATATATTTTACATATGTTCTAATAGAACCGCATTAATTTCGTCTATGAAACTACGTAATTATCTTCCTCAAACTCCCTCTAGTTCATTAAAAAAAGAAATAGAGGAAAGAAAAGGAAACGATGAAGAATTTCTTCCAGAATTTGAACTTTGGAATGAAAATTTTCTCAGAATAAATTTGTGTATAAACATTTAGCGATAATAGCTGGCAGTTTTGTGTAAGCTATAGGGCCACTACTGCTATAGTCGATGCAGCATTAAAGGATATGGGAAATTTTTGAATGAAAGAAGGTCGGATAGAAAAAAGGTTCAAAGAGAGAAGAAATGTGTTGAAAAAAATGCCATCAGTATGCATTAGAAAACACTCAAGTTGGATGCCTTACATTTGACTGCAGAAAAGATCAAACTAAATGAAAAGATGAACTAAATTTGAAGAACATTATGTCGTTATAAAAGAACCAGATGACGTTTACTTGACACATGTTACACGAGATTTTGCCAAGGCCCGATGTATTACTGATGAAATAATAACTTTCTTAATTGATTATAATAACGAGATAAACCCTAAAAAGTTATTCTTTGCGATGGAACTCCTGTTAACACTGGAAGAGTTAGTGAGTTTTGAGACGGATTGAAGTATATTTGCAATGACCGAAACAATGGTTAATTTGCCTGTTACGTGCAAATGAACTTCCATTCAGACACATATTCGACGAGGCAATTGATGGAGAAATATCAGGAACCAAAAACTTTCAATGTTACCATTGGAAATAAAATTGAAGAAGATGTAATTAAACTGGAGATAGTTGGTTTTGAACTTTTAAACATCAACCTTGAAAAATCCCAGAAGATATCGTTAAACAAAGTTGCACTAACCAAAGGTTTTTGAATGAAATGTATATTAGTATAAAATCAGGGAATATATATCCATCATGCCAGATGGCTAACAAAAGCAAACAAGATCTTACTGTTACACGTTTCCACAAAACATCCTAGCAATGCTCTTCAAAATCTAAAAAATATAATAATGATATTTAAGCACTGGGGTGGTTTTGGATAAAGTCACATCCAAAGGCGACTAATGGTACATTTAATTTTTGGTACCTGATGTGAATACTTAAAGAGGTGGACAAAAAACTTGCTATGTTTATGAAGCGTGTACTCTTAGAAACAACTCATATTTTGCTCATCCTGAGAAAATACTTCTTACAATGTTAACGGACACAAGAAAAGGGAAAAGAGATTTAATTGTTAAACGAATTATTCAAGCTAGGAAAAGGAATTCCAATGCAAGAGTTTTTGAACTGTCTAAAACACTAAACTTTAATGCAGATAATTATTCAAAAGTTACTGTTTGGGAAAAGGAAAGAGTCACCCAGCCACCTGTTTTACAGGATTTAACAATTTAGAAAAAAAAAGCAATTGGTAAATGTGACAATTAACCCTCTTTTGTTTCCATGCTACAGCCAGGGTGTGAATTATGCAGTAAATGCAGTTGCACAAGAGTCACAAGTAAGAATTAGATATGAAAACAAACATGAGTATATTTTGAATGTAATACAGTTCAGAAAAGAACTTAAGGAATTCGACAGCAAAAAACACTGGTCCAAATAACTATTTTTCCTACCAAATTCCACCGGAGTTGGGAAAGATCTATTATAATATATATATATATATATATATATATATATATATATATATATATATATATATATATATATATATATATATATATATATATATATATATATATATATATATATATATATATATATATATATATATATATATATATATATATATTAAAGAAAAAATAAAGGAATGAAATTTATAAGCATTGTCAATTTCTTTTTCATTTTCACTTAAAGTTGAGAGGATAAGGGTTTTGCGAAAGGTATTCATGTGTATGTCTTTGATGTGTGCGCGTGTATGAATATGTCTTATACCTTATTATCAGCCTCTGAACTAATGTTAAAATAAAAATGACGTATAGTTATTTATTTTTCTATCTTCCAGGGTGGTAGGTTGATAATGTGAGAGGTTTAGTGATGTTGGCACAACCGTATAATTTGACATATGTTCCATCATCATCCTGAGATCCGTGCACAGCATAGTCTCTGGAATTTTTATTTTACCCACCCTATTATATATATATATATGTATATGCATATATATATATATATATATATATATATATATATATATATATATATATATATATATATATATATATATATATATATATATATATATATATATATATATATATATATATATATATATATATATATATATATATATATATATATATATATATATATATATATATATATATATATATATATATATATATATATATATATATATATATATATATATATATATATATATATATATATATATATATATATATATATATATATATATATATATATATATATATATATATATATATATATATATATATATATATATATATATATATATATATATATATATATATATATATATATATATATAGTATATATATATATATATATATATATATATATATATATATATATATATATATATATATATATATATATATATATATATATATATATATATATATATATATATATATATATATATATATATATATATATATATATATATATATATATATATATATATATATATATATATATATATATATATATATATATATATATATATATATATATATATATATATATATATATATATATATATATATATATATATATATATATATATATATATATATATATATATATATATATATATATATATAGAATATATATATGTATAACATATAACCTTAAAAATATATTGGTTAATAAACTATGAATTATTACCAAAGTATATCGAAATTCTACACGAATATTTTTTTTATTTTTAAATTTAATTTTACTTTATTTTTCTTAATTCGAAACTCCAATAACCAATATTAACTTACCATTCAATCAGCCTCTTCATACACCCTTTTCGAAAGCGCTGTTATAGCAATCCTAACTGAGAACGACGGAGATATTGGCCTTCAAAGAGTGTTCGGAAATCTTGGACAAATAGTCATGACACCGATTTCTGGAAGCATCATTGACAAATTTGACGATTACAAGTAATATTATATATTATTATTATTATTATTATTATTATTATTATTATTATTATTATTATTATTATTATTATTATTATTATTATTATTATAATAATAATAATAATAATAATAATAATATATAATAATATTATTATTATTATTATTATTATTATTATTATTATTATTATTATTATTATTATTATTATTATTATTATTATTATAATTATTATTTTTATTGCCATGATATATTTAGTTTTGATAATAATAATAATAATTATTCATGGTCGTTATAATTAATATTATTGCCAACATCATCATCATCATCATCATCATTCATCATCGATTTATTATATTATTATTATTTATTTATTATTAATAATAATTGCATATATTTCTTATAATTATTATTATTATAATTTTCATTATTACTGTTTTAATCTTGCTATATTTCTCCTTAATTGTTACCAGGCCAATTTTTTATTTGTTTTGCGCAATAGAAATGGTGTGCGCACTTTTCTTCTTAAGAGTTAATTTGGATTTCAAGACACCTTCGGAAAATGTCTTGAAAGATTTCAAGATACTAATTGTTCAGCCAAGAGTCTTCGTTTTCCTTATTTTTATTCTATCAAACGGTAAGAAATTATATCGAGACAACCAAGCACTTAATGTTCATTAAATCACACCTTAATCAAAATTGAGTGACTTTTTTTTCTAGGCTTATTTTTAACTCTTTTTACTAGAACATTCCTTTATATTTAACCAACAAATTTCTGCAACATCGAAACGTTCTTGAATATTTAACCAACAAATATTCAAATCTAATAACATCGAAACGTTCTTAAATATTTAACCAACAAAATTCTGTAACATCGAAACGTTCTTAAATATTTAACCACCAAAATTCTGTAACATCGAAACGTTCTTAAATATTTAACCGCCAAAATTCTGTATCATCGAAACGTTCTTAAATATTTAACCAACAAAATTCTGTAACATTGAAACCTTCTTGAATGGTCTACAAAAGATTTTGCTTAAAAATCATCACCACATAAGAGAGGAGCGCAAGAAGGAAAATAAATAATGTCCCTAGGACTAGAGATATAATTATAATGTTCACCTCATCTTGGAAACTATATGGAATTCCCTATTATTATTATTATTATTATTATTATTATTATTATTATTATTATTATTATTATTATTATTATTATTATTATTATTATAGGAGCTAAAGTAGCGGCAGAATTTCCCCAAATAAATGTGGCTTCAACTGACTATCTAGAAACTCATAAAGGTCAAAAATTCTCCTTTACAAGCATATCAAGTTCCGAAGTCAAATATGCAAAAAAAAGTTTGAAAAACAAAAACTCTGTCTGACTTTAATAGTGTTCCAATCTAGATTTACAAATACTGCGTAAACGAAATCTCACCAATATTAGCGTTCCTCCACAATACTTCACTTGAATTAGGTCACTTTCCAGAAGAACTGAAGATAGCAAGAGTTACTCCTCTTCCAAAATCAGTAGAAACTTCAGTTCCTAATAACTTCCGTCCGATCTCTATCCTACATACAGTTGGTAAAATTTTCGAGAAATTGGTACATACACAACTTACAAATTACCTCTACGAAAATGAGCTCCTTTCACAGACTCAGTTTGGATTTACAAAAAATCCTAGTACAGAAGATGCTCTAACTCTCCTTACAGAAAATATATACAGAGCACTAAACTATAAACAAACTTGCATACTATCACTATTAGACTTCTCAAAAGCATTTGATTTCGTTCCACGTAACTTACTCCTACAAAAATTGGATAGGCTTGGCGCTTCAAAAGACTCCATAAACTGGTTCTATTCATATTTATCTGTAGAACATAATATGTGAAGTTAGGAGATGTCTCATCCTCCCTCGCTCCAATTTCTCAAGGAGTGCCTCAGGGATCTATTATGGGTCCGCTATTCTTTAACATATACACTAATGACTTCCAAAACTGTCATAATTCTTTACATTCACAATACGTGATGATACCGCAATTCTAATAACAGACCGTAATATAGATACACTAAACACGAAAGCAAATAATATATTAGAAAATATTGTAACATGGGTAGAGGCAAACAGGCTTTCCCTTAACCTACAAAAAAACACAATACATAATAATGACAAATGTTAAAACTCCTATCAAGCTAAATGTTATGGCAAAAGATACAATCATAAGTAGAACTACATCTGCAAAATTATTAGGAGTTATTTTCGATGAGAAGCTTTCCTTCAAAAACCACATAAATAGTATTATTAGCAATCTTTCATATGCTACTTATGCATCCCAAAGATAAGAAATATTATTCCTAAATATGTACTAAAAAAATCTATATTACAGCCTTCTTTTCCCTCACCTACTATATAATCTACCAGTATGGGGATGTGCAAGTGTATATCTTCTACAACCCTTAATAAAGCTACATAAAAAAATAATTCGTATAATATCTGGATCACGCAGTTATTATGAACATACAATCACACTTTTCAAACAATTATCCATATTCAAACTACAAGATATGCTTACTCTCACAATGACTACACAAATCTTCAAAATTACAAACGGAATGTCAAATAAATTACTGTCAAATTTAATAATGCATAACCAAAATATAAGATGACTAAATTTTCGCAGCACACGCTCATATATACTAAATAAAATAAAGTACACATTAACCAAATCTCGGAGAGCTACATCATACAATGGCATTGAAAAATGGAATGATCTTCCAAAAAGAATTCAAGAATAAGCAACACTTCTCACTTTCGTAAACATATCAAAAATCATTTGCTATCAAAATACTAAAATACCCATCCTAATCACTTAGTTCCACACTAACTCTAAATCATAAATCTTGTTATCTCTATTATAGTAACAGTTTTAAGTGTAATTATGGTTCGTATTATAACATAGTTCATTATTATTTTTTAAATTAATATTAATATTATTATTGAATTTATTATTGTTAGTTATTTTAATTATTATTATTATTATTATTATTATTATTATTATTATTATTATTATTATTATTATTATTATTATTATTATTATTATTATTATTATTATTATTATTATTTTTATTATTATTATTATTTATTATTATTATTATTATTATTATTATTATTATTATTATTATATTATTATTATTATTATTATTTTTATTATTATTATTATTATTATTATTATTATTTATTATTATTATTATTATTATTATTATTATTATTATTATTTTATTATTATTTATTATTATTATTATTATTATTATTATTATTATTATTATTATTATTATTATTATTATTATTATTATTATTATTATTTTATTATTATTATTATTATTATTATTATTATTGTTATTATTATTGTTATTATAATCATTGTTACTATCCTTATCGCTGTAATAATTATTAGCTTCAGTTATCTCAGTGTTATAATTGTTAATAGTAATACTTTTTATTTATGACTGTATTATAAACTTTATTATTATAAAATTTACAATATTCAAAATTCGGAATATTATATAATGGATTGTATTTTGTATAATTCTAATGGGCTCAAGGACGAATTCATCTCCAAGAAGCCCATTTCAGTTTAGTATCAAAACATGTAAATTACACAATATTTGTATATGTAAATTTGTAACTGAAAAAATAAATAAAGAAAGAAAGAAAAATTATTATTATTATTATTATTATTATTATTATTATTATTATTATTATTATTATTATTATTATTATTATTATTATTATTATTACTTATTAATATTTTTATTTAATTGATTTCAAGGTATTTTGAAATCAGCCTACATGATTTGAATCGTATGTGACCTGCACCAAATCGGATATGTGAAGAAAATATATTGTGAGCGTCTGCTCACATTACAATTATTAATTATTATTATTATTATTATTATTATTATTATTATTATTATTATTATTATTATTATTATTATTATTTAATATTATTCATTATTATTATTATTATTATTATTATTATTACTTTTATTATTACTTTTTTTCTTTTCTTCTTCTTCTTTCTTCTTCTTCTTCTTCTTCTTCTTCTTCTTCTTCTTCTTCTTCTTCTTCTTCTTCTTCTTTCTTCTTCTTCTTCTTCTTCTTCTTCTTCTTCTTCTTCTTCTTCTTCTTCTTCTTCTTCTTCTTCTTCTTCTTCTTATTCTTATTATTATTATTATTATTATTATTATTATTATTATTATTATTATTATTATTATTATTATTATTATTATTATTATTATTATTGTATTTTAACAGCATAAGAGTTGCAATAAAATTGTACGTCCTGAAATATACAATTTCCTGAATAAATTGTTTACTGTTAAGAACTATATTGAATTATTTTAATTGAAAGTTTTTTTTAATAATAATTAGTAATAATGTTGATAATAATAGAAGTAAAGTAATATTTGGAAATTATTATATATATATTATATATATAATATTATATATATATTATATATATATTATATATATTATATATATATATATAATATATATATATTATTATATTATTATTATTATTATTATTATTATTATTATTATTAATTATTATTATTTATTTATTATTAAAAAAATTATAAATAAAATAAAAAAATTAATATTATTATTATTATTATTATTATTATATATTATTATTATTATTATTATTATTATTATTATTATTATTATTATTATTATTATTATTATTATTATTATTATTATTATTATTATTATTATTATTATATTATTATTTTATTATTATTAAAATTATTATTATTATTATTATTATTAAAAAAAAAAAAAAAAAAAGTATATATATATATATATATATATATATATATATATATATATATATATATATATATATATATATATATATATATATATATATATATATATATATATATATATTATTATGTATATATATATATATATTTGCTATTTATTTGGTCATTTCTGAGGGCGAGGACTGACGATGTTTATGCAAGCATAAGCCGCTTCGTTTAGGCGTTTCTTCGGCAACGCTGCTGTTATTATTATTATTATTATTATTATTATTATTATTATTATTATTATTATTAGTAGTAGTAGTAGTAGTAGTAGTAGAAGTAGTAAGAATAATAGTAGTTGATATTTCTATTTTATATTACTGACAGGAGCCTGCTATGGATTCATTGGAACTTTTATCTTTTGGCTTTTGGAAGATCTTGGGGCCGATAAGAGTTTAATGGGTATATCGGTAACTGTTGGGTCAATAGCTGGCATACCATTACTATGGATTACTTCTTTTTTTATTAGTAAATTGGGTTACGTGAATACTCTTGTTCTTTGTTGCCTAATCTACGTCATTCGTCTCGTTGGTAAGAAACTTTCTTCCTTATTACCTTATAAAATGAAAAATGAATTTATTTATGCTCCATAAGTGTAATGTTTTTATTTCCGTAGGATATATTATAATAGAAGACCCCTGGCTTGTAATGCCCTTTGAGGTTTTGAAGGCATTTACATCTTCTCTTTTTAATGTTATCGCTATTTCGTATGCTGAAACTTTATCCACCCCTTCTACGGTGTCCTCAATGCAAGGTTTATTAGGTGGAACCTATTATGGCCTTGGTAAGGAAAAATTTTAATATTTCAAGACAGATCATATTCATTTTACAGCTTGAAACATAAATTTAGTTGAATCTTTTTCTCAGATTTAGAACAAAATTTTATTACAATATTTGATCTACATGAACACACTTTGCTTAAGAATACACTAATAACGTTCTATTTTTCAAAATTAATTTTCATCCATTTTCAGGTAAGAGCGTTGGAAGCTTAATTGGAGGGGTTATGATTGACATCTTAGGAAATACTTTATCATATCGAATATTAGCAGCTCTTGCTGGTGCAACTGGAATCTTGTATTTTATAATAAACCTATTATTTTTTAGAAAACCTAAGGAAACACCTGTTACTCAATTTAAAAAACCAATAGACGTCGCTGAATTTAATTTAGATAGTTTTCGAAATACAAAACGACATGCTCCAAATAACGTCATTAAAAAATCAAAACTTAAAGGGATAGATAACAAAGCTTTTAACGATTAACCATAACATTGTTCAACAATCATCTTTCAAATTAAGAGTTTTAGCATTATATTACCTTCAATTACAAATGTGAAATGTAACTTTTGTATACATTCCTTGTTTGTATAATTTCCTTTCTTCAGTCAGTAATATAACTTGTAATGCGGACATTTAAATGGAATGGGAAACAAATTTGACATTTGCCAGAAATTTTCTTTTTGTTTTTAACATGCAGTAAACAAGAATCTTTTATGGACTGCAAAAGGACATATTTTTAATAATATCTTTCCCATATATAAGTTAACGGGGAGATCAATAAATAAGAACCGAACTCTAATTAGGGGCTTATTTTTATATTAGGAAAAAAAATGAAAGTAAAATTAAAAATCCCAAAATTAACTGAAGGAGTACAAGTACTCCTTAAACATTCTTCAAGAAAGTGAAAGGAGGAAGAATAGAAATTAGAAGTAAAGTTAGAGGACACTTGAAATATTTATTGAAACCTTTACAAAATCATGTTCAGAAGAATAGTTAAAGATTCCAATTTTGGAAGAGTTCATGAAGATCTTGAAAAATGGCTCAACACATCAGAAGCGCTATACGGAAATATTTAGTGAAAAGAATAATCAAATTTGGGAATAAGAAAACATAAGGAGAAATGGAAAGATATGAGGTTATCTCACTTGAGTATCTTACTAACGAAAAGATATTTGCAACATGCACACTTATGACCAAGAATTAGAGAGATTATGATAAAATGAAGAAGCCTTAATGATATGCTACATTGAAGTTATAATCTGACAAAGAAAGTGATATGTTACCTTCAAGGAGTAGTACAGTATTAAACCATTTGAAGATGAGTGACTTGTGCAATTTATTGATCAACCACATAATATTTTAAGTAAATGCGCGGAGTTAGAAAATATGGTAATAATTTTAATACGTTTTACAACTTGGAACATTTAGAATTGTCAATTCATTGATCAACCACATGACATTTTAAGTAAATGCGCGGAGTTAGAAAATATGGTAATAATTTTAATACATTTTTCAACTTTGGAACATTTAGAATTGTCAATTGATAACTGACAGAGATATTAAGCTGTATTTTCTTTTAAAAAAAGAAACAGCAATGGTTGAATATTTAACAAAAAAAGCAAAAAAATTATGTAGGTGAATAAGGTAAAAGTATTTTCCCAATGAATGTAAAACTTAAAGTGAAAAAAATGTAAGATGTTTCAATGAAGAAAATAAATATAGAATAGACGAGCCCGGGTTTAATAGTACAAGTTATTAACTGGAAACTAGGAACCTCCATGAAATATTGAACCATCGTAGGTATACATAATTCTGTTTGAAATTATTTAATTTTCCAATTAATTTACTTAATTTTTTTGGCAATATTTTTAATACTGGAAGAAGTTAGAGTAAATTTGATAGAGTGATAATGGATGTTCTGAAGTTTACATTCTTAACTTCATATTTTTCATTACCATTGCTACTTTTATTACTACTATAATAATAATATTAATATTAGTAGTAGGGAAAACTTGGGTACCAGGACACCCCTCTTTTCTCTCGCTTTGTTCTAGAACTCGCTCACTTCGGTCGCTCCGGGTTTGCCCTGCTACTTATTCAAGTCTTTTAAATAAGAAATTTAATAATTTTTTAAATAAAAAAATGGTACTTGTGTTCTTTCAAGTCCACTTTCAAAGATGTTAACTTTCATTAATTATAGAGAAAAAAAGTTCTTTTATAATAGAGTGAAATTTTATTTTCAATACAATTCCCCGAAAAGAATAAATAAACACAAAATAATATCTTCTTAACTTCAATTAATTTTTGTATTTGATATGCTGAATAGACAATTTCACATTGAATATAATTTTCAAATTCTTTCGGAGATTCAACATCGAATGAATCGAAATAATAACATAAATTATTACAATTCTAAAACCAACATGACCAATGAGTTCCAGAACCTTCAATTGTATCTAAATTTAAGATTCCACATTCCTTCAAATTAGGTATTTTTGGAAAGAGAGTCTCATATAAATTCCTTTTAATTTGGAATTTTAATTCATTAACGTAATTTTGTCGAGGGTTAGGAGCTAAAGAAAGACCTTTTCCTTTTAATTTACGATTATGTCTCTCCAATTCTTTAAGTTTTTTTATTTGCTGATTTTTTATCATTTACAATCTTTGCTATAGCACTAGCTCCACCATCTAGAGAACTGATTGCACTTGCAGTCGCTTATAACGTTGGAAATGTTATTAAAAATCTTCCGTGTTTTGCCAAATCTATTACTTGTGATTTCCTTAATTTTAAATTAAATGGTGTACCTTTTAAAAATTTAGCTTTTTAAGTTTGAGTTAGGAGAAACGATATATTACCTTTAAACTTTGGACTTCTTCTAAATAATATTAAAGACTTTTTATTTACTCAATTGCTCAAATTTTATTTTCTTGGCCTGATTCGGTGTAAAATATACTTTCATATCATTGTTCATATTTTATTTAAAGAGAGAGAGAGAGAGAAAAATATATATATATATATATATATATATATATATATATATATATATATATATATATATATATATATATATATATATATATATATATATATATATATATATATATATAATATATTTAAATACTATATTTTTTTTATTTTTTATTTAA
Source organism: Armadillidium nasatum (assembly GCA_009176605.1). Classification (NCBI taxonomy): domain Eukaryota; kingdom Metazoa; phylum Arthropoda; class Malacostraca; order Isopoda; family Armadillidiidae; genus Armadillidium; species Armadillidium nasatum. The sequence continues at coordinate 30,133 of SEYY01007531.1, forward strand.
CATGTGGCAAAGTTTGCAATTTGTCAGATCAAATTTAATTTTATTTTGATAATTTTAGATCAGGAAATGAATCATTCCCAATCTGAAAATAAAATTAACGAACTATTTTAAACGAATGAATATTAAATTTAATGTTATTTAGTTTTATTAAAAATTTTGAATTAATTTTTTTTCATTTTCCATTGATTATTAGAAGTAAATTGAGTTTTTATTCATCCACATTCTGAGCGTGTACCTCCAAGCATACTATTTTTAAAAGTCATAACTTTACAAACATTTTCAGTATTTGCTATTTTTCTGCATTGAATGCAATAATGCATTTATTTAGGAGAAAAAATCTAATAAACGATATTTATTTTATTTCCCTCAGATTCTTATTTTAAAATTCGATTTGATAATACTAATGCATAAGCGTATCTAGGATTTAATATATATTTTTTTAAAAGTTACTCGTATTTTGATATCTGTCACTGAGGTTTTAAAATTTTCAGATTGCTTACTTACATCACATACTATCAATGGGTATAAATTCCGGTATTGTTAAAGTAAAAGAACAATTTTCTAGATTAAGAACATGATTGAAATAATCTGATAACATTTTATAAGGGGCTGTATAATAATTTTCATTAAAATCAAGTTGAACAGTCATTTCCGGATACCCCTCTCTATTTAGTTGAACAAAAGCGTTGGTTATTACAATAATCAAATATGGCTGGATTGATAATTTGATTATCATCTTTGCTTTTTTGAAATGCTAAAATTATAAATCTCGTTTTCTCTGATATGGCTGTAACATTTAGCATTCTATTTTGAATTTTGAATGTCTTCTAAATTAGCTTGCCAATAATCCTCAACATTAGTCAAAATTACCCTTTTTGTTTTAAATTTATGTCTTATCGGTTTATGTAGTGTATATACATTCTGACGACTTAACCAATCTGTAACTATCTTAGAAGATAATCCACTTTTTCGTAACTAAGTCGTTTATTCCCGAAAATACAGTTTAGGATTGTAATATATTTCTTTTAATTTTGCTGAATCCATTTTCGTGCTCATTTTCACGTTTTTTATGATAAAACCCATTCTAAACCTTGATTTCATTCTCATAACGGCTATTACTAATCGCATATCTTTTCGTACATAATCCCATTCATAACCATTTAGAAAAATTTCACTAGCTTGTCTTGCTAATAAATCATCCACTGCATTTGTATCTTTCATAGTTTTATGTTACAAATAATTTATATCATGTAGTTTACAGACCTTATCTAAACTATTGACACCTTTATATTCTTCCATTTAATCTTTTCTGCACTTTCGTACCTGACCGCAAATACGAATATTTTCCCTTGTTATTAAACGATCAGTTTTCAATATTTCCGATGGAACATTATTAGGCATTTTTAAATGCATTTCTGGTAAAGGAAGTTTCTTCAATATCGAATTTAATAATTCCTGAACCCGTTTTTGTTTTTAAAAACAATCTCAATTCATTAATATGTTTTTGATTTTACACGTGAGTGCCAGAGACACTGTGGCTCGAAAAAAAAAATTTCATCCATTCTCCTGAAAATTCATATAATAGCTTTTTTCCCGACGAAAAAACTCATCCAACGTTTTACGAGGAATAAGATAGAGTATCGGAATTTTTAGGATTTTAAATCTACGTGAGGCCACATAAAAAATTTTCGGTCTGAAATTTGAGTGTCTTCCTAAGTCTATTGGCTAAAAATCTTTTAAAGACTTTTGCTCAGAGTAACAAAAATGTTAAGCCAAAAACTGACCAACTGAAAAAAAAAAAAAAAAAAAATAAATTAAAACTTTTTAAAAAAATATTTAAAAAAAAAAACTACAATAACTACATTTCTCAATTTTTGGAAGTGTTATAGATAAATGATGGGGCTACAATATTTTTCTATTATTATTCGATCTAGTTCGTTTCCTTGAGATATAGCTCTTCAAAAAGGTCCATTTTTGGAGCAATTTTCAAAATTTTAAAAGTTTGAGACACATATCTTTCTTCAAACAAAAATATTTTATAATGTTTTAAACGTAAGTTATAGAAGTATCCCTCTTCTAAACAAAATCTAAAAATAAAAAAAATGGTGCAGGCATTTTTAAATAATTTTTTTCTCCGGAGGTATGGTTTAAAAAAAAAAATTGATGCCATAACTTTTCTAGACGTGATATCAAAAATCGCTTCATACAACATCTATTATTGGGGCTAAGATTGCTCAGTAAAATTTCAGCTCATGTGGACCAGTGGTTTGACCCCGCTTTAAATTTTTTTCAACTTTTGACCCAAATAACTTCTAAACAGTTAATCACTCGTAAAAACGTTAGAAATGGACTAATTTCGTCGGGAAAAAAAGTATCTATACTGAAATTTAGCTCAATCGGTCAAGAAATAAAAAAAAATTTCAAAAATGGGGCTTGCCCCATTTTCCGGCAATTCAACGGTTAAGTTAAGTTTATTTAAATATAAAATCAACTCGAAAATTTAAAAGAAAGTTTTATTGAGACATTTTAATAAACTAACTCTTAACACGTTGAATGCCGGAAAATAGGGCAAGCCCATTTTTTAAATTTTTTTATTTCTTGACCGATTTGGCTGAAATTTTCAGTATAGATATTTTTTTCCCGACGAAATTAGTCAATTCTAACGTTTTTACGAGTGATTAACTGTTTAGAAGATATTTGGGTCAAAAGTTGAAAAAAATTTAATTAGCGGGGTCAACCACTGGTCCACATGAGCGGAATTTAGCTGAGCAATCTTAGCCCAATATATAGATGTTTATGAAGCGATTTTGATATCTCGTCTAGAAAAAAAGTTATAGGCATCCAATTTTTTTTTTTAAAAAACCATACCCTCCGGAGAAAAAAATTATTTAAAAAAAAAAATGCTCACCATTTTTTTTATTTTAGATTTTGTTTAGAAGAGGGATAGTTCTATAACTTACGTTAAACATTATAAAATATTTTGTTTGAAGAAAGATATAGTGTTCAAACTTTTAAAATTTTTGAAAATTGGCTCAAAATGACCTTATTTGAAGAGCTATATCTCAAGAAAACAAGTAGATCGAATATATATAAAAAATATTGTAGCCCATCATTATCTATAAACACCAAAAATGAGAAATGTTATTGTAGTTTTTTTTTTTTTAAATTTTTTTAAAAAACGTTTTATTTTATTTTTTTTTTAAATTTTGACTTTCGACAGTGGTCAGTTTTGAGCTATTAAAATTTTTCTTTACTTCTGAAAGCAAAAGTTTTTTAGAAGATGTTTAGCCAATAGATATAGAAACCTCCAAATTTCAGACCGAAAATTTTTTTATTGGCCTCACCAAGATTTAAACATTCCAAAATTTCCGAAATAACTCTAACTTTAATTCCCCGCAAAAACGTTAGGAATGAGTTTTTTCGTCGGGAAAAAACTATCTATATTGAAAATTTATAAGAAAGTTTTATTGAGACCATTTTAATAAACTTAACTCTTAAAAATCAAAAACATATTAATGAATTGAGATTGTTTTTAAAAACAAAAACGGGTTCATGATTATTAAATTCGATATTGAAGAAACTTCCTTTACAGAAAGCATTTAAAAATGCCTAATAATGTTCCATCGGAAATTATTGAAAACTGATCGTTTAATAACAAGGCAAAATATTCGTATTCGTATTCGTATTCGTATCGGTCAGGTACGAAAGTGCAGAAAAGATTAAATGGAAGAATATAAAGGTGTCAATAGTTTAGATAAGGTCTGTAAACTACATGATATAAATTATTTGTAACATAAAACTATGAAAGATACAAATGCAGTGGATGATTTATTAGCAAGACAAGCTAGTGAAATTTTTCTAAATGGTTATGAATCGGATTTTGTACGAAAAGATGTGCGATTAGTAATAGCCGTTATGAGAATGAAATCAAGGTTTAGAATGAGTTTTATTATAAAAAACGTGAAAATGAGTACGAAAATGGATTCAGCAAAATTAAAAGAAATATATTACAATCCTAAACTGTATTTTCGGGAATAAACGACTTGTTACAAAAGATGGATTATCTTCTAATATAGTTACCGATTGGTAAGTTGTCAGAATGTATATACACTGCATAAAACGATAAGACATAAATTTAAAACAAAAAGGGTAATTTTGACTAATGTTGAGGATTATTGGCAAGCTAATTTAGAAGACATTCAAAATTCAAAATAGAATGCTAAATGTTACAGCCATATCAGAGAAAACGAGATTTATAATTTTAGCATTTCAAAAAAGCAAAGATGATAATCAAATTATCAATCCAGCCATATTTGATTATTGTAATAACCAACGCTTTTGTTCAACTAAATAGAGAGGGGTATCCGGAAATGACTGTTCAATTGATTTTAATGAAAATTATTATACAGCCGCTTATAAAATGTTATCAGATTATTTCAATCATGTTCTAGAAAATTGTTCTTTTACTTTAGCAATACCGGAATTTATACCCATTGATAGTGTGTGATGTAAGTAAGCAATCTAAAAATTTTAAAACCTCAGTGACAGATATCAAAATACGAGTAACTTTTAAAAAAATATATATTAAATCCTAGATACGCTTATGCATTAGTATTATCAAATCGAATTTTAAAATAAGAATCTGAGGGAAATAAAATAAATATCGTTTATTAGATTTTTTTCTCCTAAATAAATGCATTATTGCATTCAATGCAGAAAAATAGCAAATACTGAAAATGTTTGTAAGGTTATGACTTTTAAAAATAGTATGCTTGGAGGTACACGCTCAGAATGTGGATGAATAAAAACTCAATTTACTTCTAATAATCAATGGAAAATGAAAAAAACATTAATTCAAAATTTTTAATAAAACTAAATAACATTAAATTTAATATTTATTCGTTTAAAATAGTTCGTTAATTTTATTTTCAGATTGGGAATGATTCATTTCCTGATCTGAAATTTCAAAATAAAATTAAATTTGATCTGACAAATTGCAAACTTTGCCACAATGTTAAAATTAAAAATAAAAAAAATAGTATATAAAAATTTATATTATATATATATATATATATATATATATATATATATATATATATATATATATATATATATATATATATATATATATATATATATATATATATATATATATATTCTCTCTCTCTCTCTCTTTAAATAAAATATGAACAATGATATGAAAGTATATTTTACACCGAATCAGGCCAAGAAAATAAAATTTGAGCAATTGAGTAAATAAAAAGTCTTTAATATTATTTAGAAGAAGTCCAAAGTTTAAAGGTAATATATCGTTTCTCCTAACTCAAACTTAAAAAGCTAAATTTTTAAAAGGTACACCATTTAATTTAAAATTAAGGAAATCACAAGTAATAGATTTGGCAAAACACGGAAGATTTTTAATAACATTTCCAACGTTATAAGCGACTGCAAGTGCAATCAGTTCTCTAGATGGTGGAGCTAGTGCTATTGCAAAGACTGTAAATGATAAAAAAGCAGCAAATAAAAAAACTTAAAGAATTGGAGAGACATAATCGTAAATTAAAAGGAAAAGGTCTTTCTTTA
>SEYY01007532.1:7500-10947 GCA_009176605.1 Armadillidium nasatum
TGCAGAACGAATGCCAAGGAAGAACGAAAGGTAATGCCTCTGAAGTATTATCAGGGAGAGAGGTGTCCTCTGACTCCTGTGCCTCTGCCATGCCTTCATAATCAACCGGGGATAGAGAAGAACTTGCGTTAATCTCTATCCTAGAGAGAGCATCGGCAGTGTGGTTGTCCACGCCATGAATGTGCCTAATGTCAGTGGTAAATTGAGAGACATATTCCAGATGACGTGCTTCTCTGGGAGAATGACGTTCGTTGCGAGACTGCATAGCGAAAGTGATAGGCTTATGATCAGTCAGAATGTGAAAAGAACGTCCTTCGAGAAAATAGCGAAAATGTTTGGTAGCCAAATACATGGCCAAAAGTTCCCGACTGAAAGCACTGTACCGTGTCTCAGCTGGTTGGAGTTTCTTGGAGAAAAATGCAAGAGGCACCCAGATATCATTCTGGCACTGTTGCAGGACACCTCCGACAGCAAACTCGGAGGCATCAACCTGAAGACGAGTGGGAGCAGACTCCTGCGGAAAAACTAGAAGAGTAGCGTCGGCGAGGGCAGACTTGGCGTCAGAAAAGGCCTGTCGAGCAGCATCAGACCAAGTGATCTTTAGTAGATTGTCCTCTTTTCTTGCCCTTCAGCAGAGAAGTAAGAGGTGTAAGAAGGCCAGCAGCCGAAGGAATGAAACGATGGTAGAAGGTTATCATGCCAAGAAATTGGCGCAGCTGGCGTTGAGTTTCGGGAAGAGGAAACTGGCGAATAGCAGCGACTCTATCCTGAAGAGGTTGAACTCCTGAAGCAGAAATAGTGTGCCCTAAGAAGGTGAGTGACGGAACACCCAGAACACACTTGTCAGGGTTAACTCTGATGCCAAATTCCTGAAGTCTGGTGAAAACAGCCCGCAAGTGGGACTGATGCTGTTCATGGGAAGAACTGGCGATGAGTAGATCGTCGAGATAAGCCCAGCAGAAGGGAAGACCGCGAAGAACAGAATCCATGAAGCGCTGGAAAGTTTGTGCGGCATTCCTGAGACCGTAGGGCATGCGAATATACTCGAACAAACCAAAGGGCGTGGTGATGGCAGTTTTAGGAATATCCTCTGGGGCCACAGGAATCTGGTGGTAAGCGCGAACCAAATCTACCTTTGAGAATATTGTACAGCCATGTAGAATGGGAAGTGAAATCCTGAATGTGTGGGAGAGAGTATCTGTCAGGCACAGTGGCAGCATTCAGGGCACGATAGTCCCCACAGGGACGCTCCAGTCACCTGGAGTAGCCTTGGGAACCAAATGAAGAGGAGAAGACCATGCTGATTTCGAAGGGCGAATAATGCCAAGTTCAAGCATGTGGTCAAATTCAGCACGAGCAACCTTAAGCCTTTCAGGAGCAAGTCTGCGAGGGCGAGCGAAAACAGGGGAGCCTGAGGTCTCAATGTGGTGCTCCACATTATGTTTGACCGGTGCATCTGCAGAACAAGGCTTAATGAGCGAAGGAAAATCCTGAGAGAGTATGGAAGCGAACTCAGAAGAGGTAAGAGCAGAGGAAGGCACTACCGAAGAAATGTTAAAGTGCTGAGTAGAAAATAAACAACCCTGAGCAGTGAGAGATGTGCCGTTGTCAATCAAGCGCTTGTGGCGCAGATCGACCACTAGTCCAAAATGAGAGAGGAAATCTGCTCCGATAATGGGCTGGGAGACATCAGCAATGGTAAAAATCCAACGAAAAGCTCTCTTGAGCCCTAAATCCAAAGTACAACTCTTTTCACCAAACGTGGCGATGCTAGAACCGTTAGCAGCGTATAAGGAGGGACCTAGGAAAAAGAATGGGTGGAAGAAATGCAAGCCTTCGGAAGCAATGAAAACTGTGAACCAGTATCAATAAGATTATTAAGCGAAGAGAGCGTGTCGAAGATGTGGAGAAGGCGCTGCAGTGTCAGTTGAGCGGTGGGGCTAGCGTTAGCTACAGCGATCACTAACTGGCCGGGGTGTTTCCCTGATAAGCACACGGTTTGTTGCATTTGAGAGCGCGATCGCCATAAGTGCTATGGTAGTAGCAAAAAGGTGTGTCTTTCCGACGAGAAGGTGTGGGAGCGCGCTTGTGTGGAGTACCGGAACTATAAGAATGGTTAGAAGGGCGAGAACGGTCGTAAGGCGAGATGGAAATAATAAGGGAATTGATGGAAGCTTGCAGGGAATCCATCCTGGCTTCAAGACTAGTAACCCGAGTCTGCAGGTCAAGTACTAAACCTGACGGAGGTGGAGCGGTTGCAGAAGCGACAATATGATCCGTAGGCGCTGGAGCTGGGGGTGGAGATACAGAAGCGTGCGAAGAGGAAAGTGGATAGGCCGACGAATGATATGTATTGAAAATACGGTCGGCATAGGAAGCTAGCTCCTGAAGTGGAGTAGAAGGGAGACGTAGCAGCAAGGATACTTTGTGGCGGAGGCAGGCATCTTCTTGAGGAAAAAGTCCCCGAATAAGGGAAGTCTCTGATTCGGACGGCGGAGAACCCAACTGGTTAAGCAAATGAGCCATCAAGTTGGCGTGGGTACGATCCCCTAAGGCGTCCTGGTTCAGCAGTTGCGAAATGCGGTCTTCTCTGGAGGGCGCGACTCTGCTCAACAATTGTGCTTTCAACTCTGCATACGGGTCTGGAGACCTCTGTATTCCAGGCAAAGCGTCTCTCACTACGCGCAAGACCTCTGCTGGAAGTAAAGAAAGCAGAGTTCTATATTTACTGTCTGAAGTATAACTTGCAGGACAAACCGCATCAAATTGAACAAGCCATAGGTCGACATCATCCGGTATGTAACGGGGGAAATATGGAGAAGGTTGGGGTGCGGGATGTGTTGGTGGTAACGAATTATCCCCATTCATAATGCTCAGTGTGTGTAAAAAAAAAAAAAAAAAAAAAGTAAAATATATATATATAATATATTATATAATATATATTATATATATATATATATATATATATATATATATATATATATATATATATATATATATATATATATATATATATATATATATATATATATATATATATATATATATATATATATATATATATATATATATATATATATATATATATATATATATATATAGATATATATATATATATATATATTATATATATATATATATATATATAATATATATATATATATATATATATATATATATATATATATATATATATATATATATATATATATATATATATATATATATATATATATATATATATATATATATATATATATATATATATATATATATATATATATATATATATATATATATATATATATATATATATATATATATATATATATATATATATATATATATATATATATATATATATATAATATATATATATATATATATATATATATATATATATATATATATATATATATATATATATATATATATATATATATATAT
>SEYY01007533.1:0-5000 GCA_009176605.1 Armadillidium nasatum
AATTACAACTCCGATGACAACGTCTGAAGCAGAGAGATGTTTCTCGACTTTGAATAGAATAAAAACTATTAAATGTAGTACCATGTATTAGCGATGTTTTCAATAGAGAGCGAAATGGTGTAAAATACCAGATTTCAATGAAAAAATAATTGATAACTTTTCGACATCCAAAATTCGAAGAACTAATCTTATTTTTAAAAAAGAATATAAGCAAGTTTTCAAGAATAAATATGGTACGTATGAAATTTATATATATATATATATATATATATATATATATATATATATATATATATATATATATATATATATATATATATATATATATATATATATATATATATATATATATAAAATATATATATGAAATTTTACACACACACACATACACACACACACACACACACACACACACACACATATATATATATATATATATATATATATATATATATATATATATATATATATATATATATATATATATATATATATATATATATATATATATATATATATATATATATATATATATATATATATATATATATATATATATATATATATATATATATATATATATATATATATATATATATATATATATATATATATATATATATATATATATATATATATATATATATATATATATATATATATATATATATATATATATATATATATATATATATATATATATATATATATATATATATATATATATATATATATATATATATATATATATATATATATATATATATATATATATATATATATATATATATATATATATATATATATATATATATATATATATATATATGTGTGTGTGTGTGTATATATATATATGCTCCCACTTCTCCTTCCCCCAACTCCCTTCTCACGTTCCTACAAATTTACAAGCGCTTACTCCTACATTACCTTTAATATGGAAAAGAAAAATGGCGAAACGAAGAACTGCTTCGGAGATGCTACGAGGGGCGGCATCCAAAGAATGCCCCTCATCCACTCCTTCCCCCATCACCACTTGGAAGTTGGTGGCCTCCGGTGATGGGGTTGGCGCCACCAAGACCTCTATGCCGGCTTGCCCTGGTGCACGATCTTCTTTTTTCATAAACTTCTGCAACATTCGCGGTCTCTTTACTAATTTCCACTTTGTCGAACACCACCTCTCTTCTTCTAGACCTCATCTCTTATTCTTAACCGAAACTCAGGTGTCTGAGTGCTCTGACAGCAAACCCTACTCTTTTTCCTCCTACTGTCTCTATTCTCAATTTTCATCCAAAGGCGGATGTTGCGCTTATGTGCGCAACGATGTTGTCTGTTCTCGTGTTTCTAATTTGGAGTCTTCTGAATTCTCTACCTTTATGGCTTAAACTTTCTTGCAACTCTACAACTAAATTTATCTTGTTCTGTCTACTTATCTCCTAACTCTACAGACTATCCAAAATTCTTCGACTATCTTAACTCCAAAATAGAACACATTCTTTCTTCTTCTCCCTTCTCCGAAATCATCATATTAGGTGATTTCAATGTTCACCACCGCCAATGGCTTTCATCTAGTTCTCACGATCCAGCTGGTGAACTCGCCTTTCAATTTTCTATCCAGAACAACCTTGAGCAGTTGGTGCATCTCCCTACTCGTATCCCTGATCACCTTGGTGATGAACCCAACATACTTGATCTTTTCCTAACTTCTTATCCTTCTCCTTACACTGTTAAACTCTTTCCTCCTCTGGGTTCATCCGATCACCTTCTTATCTCTGTATCTTGTCCTGTCTCTTCAAGTCTTCCGCAAGAACGGCCCCCGCCTTCGGCGAGGAGACGTTTCTGGCATTTCGGTGCCACTAACTGGTCTGACTTGCGGTTGTACTTCTCTGATTTTCCATGGAATGATTACTGTTTCCGTGGGAGAGGTCCCTCTGAGTGTGCTGAGCGCATAACCGAAGGTGATTCTCTCTGGCATGGAGGCATACATTCCATATTCTTTCCCTTCTACTAAACCTAACAAACCTTGGTTTAACTCTGCTTGTTCTCGTGCTATCCGAAACAGGGATGCTGCCTTCAGGAATTACCGTCGTCTTCAAACTCCAGAAACTCATGCAACTTATATTTCATCCCGGAATCGTGCAAAATCTATTCTCCGTAATACTAAAAACTCCTTTCTCCGCTTAAAATGCAAAAATCTTTCTGGCTCCACATCCTCACGTCCTTTCTGGCATTTTGCCAAAAATGCAAACTCTAACTTTGCTTCTTCCTCTTTCCCTCCTGTAGTATCTTCTGACGGTACAACTGCAGTTTTGCCTTCCTCTAAAGCTGAACTCTTCGCTCAAACTTTTGCTTCTAATTCAACCTTAGACGATTCCGGAGCTGTTCCTTCTCCTCCAACCCCCTCCAACTCATTTATGCCTAAAATTATAATTTCTTCTAAAGACGTTATTTCTGCTCTCTCTGAGCTTAACACTAAGAAGGCGTACAGGTCCTGATGGTATCCCTCCTGTGGTTCTCAAAACTTGTGCTTCCGAGCTTGCACCCTGCCTTGGTAAACTATTTCGTCTATGTCTTTCTACTTCAACCTTCCCTTCTTACTGGAAACGTGCGCTCATTCAGCCTGTGCCGAAGAAGGGGGACCCCTCTCAGCCCTCTAACTATCGTCCAATTTCTTTAACCTCCGTTCTTTCTAAAGTTTTCGAATCTATCCTTAACAGGAAGATTTGGAAATATCTCAATTCTTCTAATCTTATCTCTGATCGCCAGTATGGCTTTCGTAAGAAACGCTCTACTGGTGATCTCCTCTCCCTTCTCTCTGACTCTTGGTCCTCCGCTCTTCGGCATTTCGGTGAATCTTTTGCTGTTGCGCTAGACATATCGAAAGCTTTCGATAGAGTCTGGCACGAAGCTTTGATTTCCAAACTTCCCTCTTTCGGAATCTATCCTTCTCTCTAATTTCCTTTCCGGTCGTTCTATAGCAGCTGTTGTAGACGGCCACCGCTCTTCCTTTAAATCTATTAACAGTGGTATTCCTCAAGGATCTGTCCTATCCCCAACACTTTTTCTACTATTTCATTAATGATCCTTCTCTTTGTTACTTCATCTCCTATCCACTCCTATGCTGATGACTTCACCCTTCATTACTCTTTTCAATTTGAAAGGCGCCCCTCTCAACAATAGTTACTAGACGCAAGGAGGGTTGCCTTGGAGCAGCTGACCTCTGATCTATCTCGTATTTCTAATTGGGACAGAGAGAACATGGTTGTTTTCAATGCCACCAAAACTCAATTCCTCCATCTCTCTACTCGACACAATCTTCCACACAACTATGATATCTTCTTCGAAAACACTCAACTCAGAGCCTTCATCTGTTCTTAATATTCTCGGTGTTTCCTTTTCTCGTGATCTTTGTTGGAAAGATCACATTACCTCTCTTTCTAAACAAGCTTCTAAGAGGTTGGGTGTTCTGAGGTGCCTTCAGTATTTCTTCACTCCACCCCAGTTGCTTGCTCTGTATAGGGGTGTTGTTCGCCCCTGTATGGAGTATGCATCACATATCTGGGGTGGTTCCACACATACAGCTCTCCTAGAGAAGGTGGAGTCTAGGGCATTTCGTCTCATCAACTCTCCTGCTCTTACTAACTCTCTTCAATCTCTTTCTGCCCGTCGAATTGTTGCGTCACTCTCTCTCTTTACTATCGCTATTACAATGGACACTGCTCTTCTGAACTCTCTCGTCGCATACCTCCTCCTCTGAGAAGGGCTCGTGCGACTCGACTTTCCACACAGTCTCATCCTTTCTCTGTCCAACTCTCTGACCCCAGACTTAACCGCTATGCTCTGTCCTACATGTACTCTACTGGTAAAGTCTGGAACACACTCCCTTCTTCTATTTTTCCAACTTCTTATGACTTACACACCTTCATACGTCGTGTATCGGGACATGGCCTTTAGTTTGACAAGGCTTCGGTCTTTTCCCTCAACTATGGTGGAATTTTGGTAGGCCTCTGGCCTTTGCCCACCAGAGGTGATATAAAAATATATATATATATATATATATATATATATATATATATATATATATATATATATATATATATATATATATATATATATATATACATGTATATATATATATATATATATATATATATATATATATATATATATATATATATATATATATATATATATATATATATATATATATATATATATATATAAACTTGCAGCCCCTCCTTGCCAAATTTACACGAGCCGCCACTGGTTATATAGTTTGAAGCGAAATTTGAATGGGGATTGGCATTTCTGATAAAAACAGTTCTCTCATGAATTTCTCGTCATTGTTGAACAGCAATGAATAATTACAGTGTCCCCATGCATTTCTAACTCGATACAAATATTCGAATGCCCATTCATAAGGTTTTAGACAGTGTTTGAAAACTCTGGGTTAGTTCTCTTTGAGACATGGGGCATACATGGCTTTTATGTCCTGTAGCTAATCGCTGTAACAGTTGTTGCTCAAAGGGAATGTTAATTTCGAAATTAGTGTAACATGTTAATAGAATAACAATTTCCCCTTCTCTTTAGAGTCCTGGATGGAATATAATTTAAATATGTTGTTTATGGTATTTACCCAGTTGATTGCGTCTGTTTCTTCAAATCGGGGCAAATTGCTTGAATAGTGGCCCTTAGTAGGTGGACTGCCTTTGTGGGGAAGAATTAGGGAAGTTGGAGGATTCTCTTCTTTTGTTTGAGAGAATTCTCCTCCCTCCAAATAAAAGAATCGTTGTCGCTTGGTGTTGGAGAGGCCACTTTCTTTCTGTTGGTTGTGACCGACTCTTTGGGAAGGTTTCTTTCCCCTTTCTTCTCCTAGACCTTGCTTTTGGGGGAGTTTTTCTAATGCGCGGCATTGTGCAACCGTCTTTAAAATTATTACAATTATAATTTTCTCTATTTTCTTATGTGTCTTGTTTTCATCTCCACTTTATTTTACTCTTCTG
>SEYY01007533.1:7500-12500 GCA_009176605.1 Armadillidium nasatum
ACTTGGAGTCGGTGTGGGTGTTCTAATACTAGTTGCTAGACTGACTGATCTTGGTTCTACAGGTACAGGTGATCGTGATCTAGATCAATAAGGTGTTGGCGATCTACTTTGGCCCACAGGCACAGCTGGAGCTGGTGAAAATCCAGTTGCCATTTCAACATCACCATCATCACTGCAACCTTCACCTTGGCCAATAAGTTTATATTGATCACACTTTCCCAGATGGGCTCTTATTCTTTCAATTTTGTTGCTCACCAGATTACTGCAATGGTTGCATTTTCTCTTCTTCACAGTCTTTCCATTTTCTAGAACATTTACACTCTCAAACTCTCCCCAAGCCAGGTCTTTCAACCTCTCACTCCTATTCATGATTTAAGATAGAGAAGCTTTTCCACCTTAAAGTTCTGTTAATTGGATGCTATAATTTAATAATTATTCATTAGAAATTTAGAAATACCTGAAAATATAAAAAAATATTTTTAAAACATTTGATTTTTTAAAAAGGGATAAATAAACATTTTTACATTACTGTAAACACACACAAGTTGCATGTGTCTACAGTAATTGGAAATGATATAGAAAGTGTTCTATGGTACAACACTTTTTTTTTACCAAAAACCCAGAAAACCCATCAATTCCCCAGGTTTTTGGCAAAAACCCACCCGGGCTGATTTATTTTTGGGGAAAAACCCGGGTTTTTGCCAACCCTGCTTTTAATATTTTAGAACGTGATAGCCAAGATTTCTACAGATATAGCCATTCATTTTCAGCCACAAATATCTTAAGTTAAGAATTGTACAGATCTAGCAATTCATAAAGGGTAGGCATGGCCCTCCCCTCCATTTTCAGCCACAATGTTTCTTAAGTTATAAAAGACCATATATATATATATATATATATATATATATATATATATATATATATATATATATATATATATATATATATATATATATATATATATATATATATATATATATATATATATATATTAACCGTGTCATCTTTAAAAAAAAAACTATTGTGGAAGGTTCTTGTGAGGTCAAAAATCTAGGGAGGGGGGCCATGGCCCTACCTTGTCCCCCATAATGGCATATATATATATATATATATATATATATATATATATATATATATATATATATATATATATATATATATATATATATATATATATATATATATATATATATATATATATATATATATATATATATATATATATATATATATATATATATATATATATATATATATATATATATATATATATATATATATATTAGATAATATGAAAGATAGAAGAGGAATTGAAAGGGGTAGGTGCAATGAGGTTGTCTGCTGTTGCATTGAATATGAGATTGGTGATGGTGGAAGCCTATGTACTTATTGTGGTCATGTACCAGTTTTCTACATGCAGAGTTGGAAATGCTTAAACCTTCAAATATTACTGAATATCCCAGACAAGAAAATAATTCATTGGAAGAAACGATTTTGAATGGTAAATTCTAAAATTAAGTTTTTTCATATTAAAAATAATTTTAATTATATTTAAGAATTATTGTATAAATTAATTTTTTTTAATTGTTAATTATTAATGTAATATGTAACAAGGTTTTGTAGTAAACTCTACTCATTTCTTTATTCCAACCTTAGAGCAACTCCAAATTTTACTGCCTAATATTTTGGTTATTTTTTAATTTCCACTTCATTCATTACTTGATTTATTTCTTTTTCATATATTTATAAAAACTATTTTCAAATGAACAAATATTTCATTATTTCAATATTTTTTTTTTATTGCACTTGAACAGTTTTATATATATATATATATATATATATATATATATATATATATATATATATATATATATATATATATATATATATATATATATATATATATATATATATATATATATATATATATATATATAAGGAATAGTCAAAAAATTTCCTATAGTTCACCCATTAAAATATATTTTGGTAGTTTTATAGTGGACTTTTTGCTTTATTGAATAGTCTGTAAAACTAGATTAATATCGATTAGAAGCGATGCTGAGAATTCAAACCCAATTGTTATACAAGGAAATAATGGGCAAATAAGGGATAGTAACAAGCCACATGGACTTACTAGTATTAAGACTGCCCTATCAAGGTAAACACAGGGCAGTAGAATGCCATAATTATAAATCAAGACTCTCCCAACCCATCTATCGGCATAGGCTTGGCCAGAGGTGGAGAACATGTGGCCCACTGCAACATTGTTTCCTTCTAAAAGAATTCTACCAACAATTACTACTAATACCTGTGGCATGCTGTATGGGTCAGCATTTCTGAGTATCTGTTAGTAACCTATATAAATTGATATAAACCTAGATATAACCCATATGGATAAACTTACCCAAAACTTGGATGGATTTTTTCAATAATGCTGAGCAGATAAAAAAAAAAGTTATCATTTGTGATCTGTGTGTAAAGGCCTATGAGAATTCATGCTAAATTAAAAAAAAAAAAAACATTATTACTATTGATCCCCTAAAAAGCAAAAGTCCTAAATAAATTTGTTTTACCTCACCTCCTCCCACCCAAAAAAAAGTATATAAATAAGTAGGCATGTCCGAAGTTGTTAAAAGTATTTATATCATTAACATTGAATATTATAAGCTAATCTTGCATCCATTTAGTTAGAATATATATATATATATATATATATATATATATATATATATATATATATATATATATATATATATATATATATATATATATATATATATATATATATATATATATATATATATATATATATATCATTCATTCATTCTAACTAAATAAATGCAAGCTTAGCTGACAATATTCAATGTTAATGATACAAAACTTTAAGCAATTTCATAGTGGCCTATTTATTTATTTATTTATTATTATTATTATTATTATTATTATTATTATTATTATTATTATTATTATTATTAATTATTATTATTTAATTATTTTTGAAAAAAAAATTTTTTTTTTTACTTTTGCTTTTTAGAAGGTAAATGCTAATAAACTGTTTTCTGAAAAAAAAAAAAAAAAAAATAGTGTGAATTTTGTTAGGCCTTAACACACCACAAATAAATTTTTTTTATCTGATTAGCATTTTTGAAAAATCCATTCATTTTTTGGGTAGGTTTAAGGCAACAATAATCCAAATGGGTTATATCTAGGTTTATTTTCAATTTATATAATATCCTTTAATATTTTCCCATGATGGAAAACAATTTATAATTATTCCTTCTTCAAGATTTGTAACTCCAATATAGAAAAATTAGTGTAGGATTCGTTCTGAATTGCCTTGCAGATTGTTAGATCCCAACTCAAATTTTATTTAAATATTTTGACACAGTTTCTACCTCCGTAATATTGATTTTTGTTAAAAACGTATAAATTTGAAAATCAAAATTGATTATCACAATTTCAGATCCAATTTTCTTTACCAAGTTTCTCTCCAGCATTGTCAGATTATCTTCAAGGTAAAGCGACTCAAAGCCGGATTCATTACTATAGAAAACTCTTTGTTTCTGAATTATCAGTATATTTGAAGTAAGTACTAACAATTGCTCACTGAAAGTTACCCTATTTTCTTTTTTCATTATCATTTTAGAAAATGTAATTATATTATTACTACTATTATTATCATCATCATCATCATCATCATCATCATCATCATCATCACTACAACTATTTTACGCACAAGCCAGTTAATAAGTATACCTGAATGATAAACGGGGAGAACATGGATGTGTTTATCCAAATAAATTTGGGTTACGTTAGGGAAACGTTGAAATTTGTGAGGAATGTTATTGTAGCGATAGGTGTAGAAAAAGGAATATTTTGCTTGTCAAATAGTTCCATTGAAGGTGAAATTAAAAGGTTCAGAGATGTCAAAGAAAGAAGGAAGGAGAAACTTTGATAGAATAAAGAATGAAAAAATAACACCCACAATGAAGATTAAAATATGTGAAAGTATTAGAGAAGAGTGATGTTGAATGGAATTGGTCTAAAGCGAAGGGTGGTATTTTAAATAGTGAGAAGTCTGCAGATTCACAAAAAAAACAAAAAAAAACAAGGAAAATGGTGGAATGACGATTTAAAAATAGACGCGAGAAAAAATGCGCAGGGCGGGAGAAAACTGGAAAAGCAAGTGAGATGGGAAAGGAAGATAATTGAAAGATTACAAAGAAAGGAAAAAATCTAGTAAATATGTATATTCGAGAGTGGAAGGTAAACGAAGCAGAGATGTTAATAAGAAAAACAAAAATAAAAAAAGCAGAAAGTTTCTTAAGGAAACAAGAAATGAAAGAAGTGAGAAGTAAGAGGTGAGTGGCAGAGTGAAGGATAATGTGTGAACTGTTGGCATAGTGTTAAATGGAGGGGATGTAAGAGCATTGTAGTATATATATATATATATATATATATATATATATATATATATATATATATATATATATATATATATATATATATATATATATATATATATATATATATACATAGGGGAAGTAATAATTACTCAATGTGATTTTCAAAAGCTGTATCGTTAATACTTGTTTTTTCAGCCAAAACAATTACCTGGTTTCAAAAAACAGAGCTGAACAAAAATGGGGCTATAAAGCGCTGGAGAAAGCTATTCTCACTGCATACACAAATGTACATCAGGATGAAGGAGTTAAAGCAAGTTATAAGAGGACAGGACCTCTTAAGTGGGTTATATCTCATCTTGCAGATAGAAGAAGAAAACAAGTCACTCGTAAAGAAGGAAAAGTATTTGTATGTGAAACTACATCTGTTGATGAAGCATTCAATCTTCTGCAGGTATTTATTGCATGTTATTCTAAACATTTTAAAATTTAATGTGAGATCATTTGAAATAGAATTTCTCCTTTTCTACGCCACTTGCTGCATGTATTATTGATTAACAGTTATGATGAAATAAGTATCATGTAAAATCTAGAACA
>SEYY01007533.1:17500-44481 GCA_009176605.1 Armadillidium nasatum
TATATATATATATATATATATATATATATATATATATATATATATATATATATATATATATATATATATATATATATATATATATATATATATATATATATATATATATATATATATATATATATATATATATATATATATATATATATATATATATTATATATATATATATATATATATATATATATATATATATATATATATATATATATATATATATATATATATATATATATATATATATATATATATATATATATATATATATATATATATATATATATATATATATATATATATATATATATATATATATATATATATATATATATATATATATATATATATATATATATATATATATATATATATATATATATATATATATATATATATATATATATATATATATATATATATATATATATATATATATATATATATATATATATATATATATATATATATATATATATATATATATATATATATATATATATATATATATATATATATATATATATATATCAAATATATATTATAAAATTACAAATAAATATTAAAACATTAAAAAAATTAAAAAAATTAAAAAAAGATATATATATATATATATATATATATATATATATATATATATATATATATATATATATATATATATATATATATATATATATATATAATATATATATATATATATATATATATATATATATATATATATATATATATACAGTAAAGTACAACTTTTGTAGATAGTACCAGTTCAATCTGAGAGAAAACAAAGGGAAACAGAGTGCCACCTGAGGGAAACCGTCAGCATTTTCTTCTTCAGACTTTCTCCTGATGATGGGAAAAGAGGGCGGGAAATTAGCTTCTTCAGGCATTGTGATAGGCCATTTTTGCGTTATTTTATCTCTAGTTGTTGTTTTAGGGTTAACTGAAACGGTTAACTTTGTTGTTTGCTGTAAACTTCTGTGTATTTACAATCAATTGCCACGTTCATTCCTGAGCAATTTTTAGAAATTTTTATAATTTTCTAGCACCCAGCATTTTTCTAGTAATAAACGTACTCTCACAACTGCCTTGGTAGCTTCATGATGGCGCCTTATTTTGACCCTATGACGTCATCCATCAACCATTTTATTTCCCCTCATTCATGACGTAATCATAGTAACATATGATTTTGAAACATAATGGAGTCTTATGGATCACTCGGTGAAGTATCCGTAAAGTTACCTTCCAGGAGTTCAGAAGAGTGGATGCGGTTCGAAATAACGCGGCGTGACCGTAACTTGCGCAAACCCGACGGACGGGGCACGCGCGAACACCCGAGCGCTTACACACACACATACGGTATTTGCAGAATATATATATATATATATATATATATATATATATATATATATATATATATATATATATATATATATATATATATATATATATATATATATATATATATATACTATATATATATATATATATATATATATATATATATATATATATATATATATATATATATATATATATATATATATATATATATATATATATATATATATATATATATATATATATATATATATATATATATATATATATATATATATATATATATATATATATATATATATATATATATATATATATATATATATATATATATATATATATATATATATATATATATATATATATATATATATATATATATATATATATATATATATATATATATATATATATATATATATATATATATATATATATATATATATATATATATATATATATATATATATATATATATATATATATATATATATATATATATATATATATATATATATATATATATATATATATATATAACTATATATATATATATATATATATATATATATATATATATATATATATATATATATATATATATATATATATATATATATATATATATATATATATATATATATATATATATATATATATATATATATATATATATATATATATATATATATATATATATATATATATATATATATATATATATATATATATATATATATATATATATATATATATATATATATATATATATATATATATATATATATATATATATATATATATATTATATATATATATATATATATATATATATATATATATATATATATATATATATATATATATATATATATATATATATATATATATATATATATATATATATATATATATATATATATATATATATATATATATATATATATATATATATATATATATATATATATATATATATATATATATATATATATATATATATATATATATATATATATATATATATATATATATATATATATATATATATATATATATATATATATATATATATATATATATATATATATATATATATATATATATATATATATATATATATATATATATATATATATATATATATATATATATATATATATATATATATATATATATATATATATATATATATATATATATATATATATATATATATATATATATATATATATATATATATATATATATATATATATATATATATATATATATATATATATATATATATATATATATATATATATATATATATATATATTATATATATATATATATGGAAGTTGGCCGCTCGATAATTTTAGAAAACTTTTATATTTTGCATGGCGTTAATGTTATCCCTGGGAAGTTCAAAACCACCATTCGTTTTTGTAGATTTACTCTGGTTGTAACAGGGTGAGCCCAAATGTTAGACCAGGTGGAGCCAAATTTTCACTTAATAGAGGCTAACATTTTAAGTAATATCTCCATATTGGTAAATCTTATACCAAATTTTATAGAGATTGATTTTTTAAGGATACTTTAAGGTACATTTGGCCTTTCCTGTTTTTTTTGTGAAAATAATATTTCACCATGAAAATGAATCCCAAAAATTGTGTTAAAAATCAAAGAAATTTCCATTTTCGTGAGTGTATTATTTAAAGAAGGAAATAATTTAACGATATAAAATTTTGTGTGATGATACATACTATAGTATAGGTTTAACTTAAATCTTATTTGAAGTTGGGTAAATATTTTTAAAACAATTTACAGGGTGCTCAAAAATCAATTTTTCGGAAAAATTGGTAACTTTGAACCTTAATATCTCTGGTGGGGGAAGTGCTAAAAATCTGAAATTTTCACACATTATATTACTACCATAGATGTTTCTTGACCTGCAATATTAACTTTGGTATTTGCTTGTTTTAAGAAATACAGCCATTCAAAAATGCCAAAAAAAAAATTTTTTTAAAGTTGTGTTATGATACCTATAATTATAGTTATTATAGTTCAAGACAATACATAGTGGAGGAATGCGAGATGCCAATTCCCTCGAGCACCTGCCATTATAGTACCTGTAGAAAAGAGACAGCGCGCCAACGTCACGTCGCAGAGATAGGGGGTCAAGAGAGTTTGAAAGTAGGGGACAGTTTATTAATCTTTTAGCTTTTATATATATATATATAAATATATATATATATATATATATATATATATATATATATATATATATATATATATATATATATATATATATATATATATATATATATATATATATATATATATATATATATATATATATATATATATATATATATATATATATATATATATATATATATATATATATATATATATATATACTATATATATATATATATATATATATATATATATATATATATATATATATATATATATATATATATATATATATATATATATATATATATATATATATATATATATATATATATATATATATATATATATATATATATATATATATATATATATATATATATATATATATATATATATATATATATATATATATATATATATATATATATATATATATATATATATATATATATATATATATATATATATATATATATATATATATATATATATATATATATATATATATATATATATATATATATATATATATATATATATATATATATATATATATATATATATATATATATATATATATATATATATATATATATATATATATATATATATATATATATATATATATATATATATATATATATATATATATATATATATATATATATATATATATATATATATATATATATATATATATATATATATATATATATATATATATATATATATATATATATATATATATAGGGTGGTTAAATTGTATGGGCCGATGTTGAATGTGAACCACACCTAAACGTCAAGTTTTTTACTGCATTTCATTTGACTTTTTTCAATTTCAGACTTACTCAATTTGAACCATGGAAAGATACACAATGGAGCAACGTGTTAAAGTTATTCAGGCTTATTATGAAAATGGGCGTTCAAATCAAAATGCATATCGTGCACTTCGTGATTTTTTTGGTCAATTTAATCGTCCAAATGTGCGTACAATCGGAAAAATCGTGAAAAAATTTGAGCAAACCGGGTCTGTAGGAGATTTGAAAAGACCAGTGCATGCTCGTACAGCTCGTACTGCAGAAAATATTGCTGCTGTTCGCGATAGTGTGGCTGAGGAGCCATCCACTTCAACTCGTCGTCGTGCCCAACAATTGCACCTCTCACGCTCGTCGTTGATGAACATTATGCATAAAGACTTGCATTTAAACGCTTACAAGGTGCAATTGACTCAAGAACTAAAGCCTCTTGACCATACAAAACGTCGTCAATGGTCAGAATGGTGGCAAGAAATGGCAACAGTGGATGATCAATTTTCGAGGAAAATCATCTTCAGTGATGAGGCACATTTTCACCTCAGTGGATTCGTCAATAAGCAGAATTGCCGCATTTGGGCGAATGCTAATCCAAGAGTGATTGTCGAAAAACCAATGCACCCACAAAGAGTGACTGTTTGGTGTGGTTTATGGGCTGGCGGCATCATCGGGCCGTATTTTTTCCAAAATGAGGCCGGTCAGGCAGTTACTGTGAATGGTGTTCGCTATCGTGAGATGATAACGAACTTTTTATGGCACGAATTGGAAGGTATGGATGTGGACGATATGTGGTTTCAACAGGACGGTGCCACTTGCCACACAGCTAACGAAACAATGGCTATTTTGCGCGACAAATTCAATGGCCGTGTTATCTCACGTGGTGGCGATGTCAATTGGCCGCCAAGATCATGTGATTTGACACCGTTGGACTTCTTTCTTTGGGGTTATTTGAAAGAAAAGGTGTACGTCGATAAGCCAGCAACAATTCAAGAGCTAAAGGATGAGATAATTCGGCACATTAACGGCATAGAACCCCAATTATGCCTCAGCGTCATCGAAAATTTGGACCATCGGATGGAGGTGTGCCGCCGAGGTCGCGGCGGCCATTTGGCCGATATTTTGTTCCATACATAATTGAACCATACCATATTATCATAATAAAAAGAAATGACAATAAATTCCTAAGTAATTTGTGTTTTATTCAAAATCAACATCGGCCCTTAAAATTTAACCACCCTATATATATATATATATATATATATATATATATATATATATATATATATATATATATATATATATATATATATATATATATATATATATATATATATATATATATATATATATATATAGGGAAGACATAGTGCTGTCCGAAGATATGAAAGCACCCCCCACTGGGGTTAACACGCGGGGTGATAGGGTGGGCTAGACAATTCCGTTGCACTCCGTTGCCAATTGGTTTCATCTTCTCAAAGTGCACCCTAATTTATAAGCGTTTACACCTACATTACCTATTAAATAAATAAAAAAACGGTGAAACACAAATCTGCCTCGGAGAATCCAAGAGGTGCGGATTCCAAATATATCCCCTCATCACTCCTTCTCCCATCACAACTTGGGAGTTGTTGGCCTCCGATGATAGGGTTGGTGCCACCAAGACCTTGAAGCCGACTTGCCCTGGTACACAGTCTTCTTTTTCATTAATTTCAGCAATATTCGTGATCTTTTGTCTAATAACCACTTTATCGAACACCATCTTTCTTCTATACCTCATCTCTTGTTCTTAACTGAAACTCAGGTATCTGAGTGCTCTGTCAGCAAACTCTACTCTGTTTCCTCCTACTGTCTCTATCAATTTTTAGCCATAGGCGGATGTTGCGAACATGTGTGCAACGATGTTGTCTGTTCTCGTGTCTCTAATTTGGATTCCTCTGAATTCTCTACTTTATGACTTAAACTTTCTTGCAACTATACAACTGAATTCATTTGTTCTGTCTACTTATCTCCTAACTCAACAATCTTTCATTAATTATTCGACTATTTTAATTTTAAAATAGAGCACACAGTTTTTCATCTTTTCCTTTCACCGAAATCATCATTTTAGGTGATTTTAATGTTCACCACCGCCAATGGCTTTCATCTAGTTCTCATGATCCAGCTGGTGAACTCGCCTACCAATTTTCTATACAGAGCAACCTTGAGCAGTTGTTGCAACTTCCTACCCGTATCCCTGACCGTCTTGGTGATGAACCCAACATACTTGACCTTTCCCTAACTTCTTATCCTTCTCTTTAAACTGTTAAACCCTTTCCTCCTCTGGGTTCATCCGATAATCTTCTTATCTCTGTATCTTGTTTTGTCTCTTCAATTCTTCCGCAAGAACTGCCCCCCCTTCGTCGGGTAGACGGTTCTAGCATTTCGGTGTCTCTAACTGGTCTAACTTGTTGTTGTACTTTTCTGATTTTCCATAGAATGATTACTGTTTACGTGAGATCGGTCCTTTTATGTGTGCAGAGCGCATAGCCTAGGTGATTCTCTTTGGCATGGTGGCGTACATTCCATATTCTTTCCCTTATACCAAACGTAGCAAACCTTGGTTTAAATCTGCTTGTTCTCGTGCTTTCCGCCGCAGGGTTGCTGCCTTAAGGGATTGCCGTAATCTCCAAACTCCAGAAATTAATGCAACTTATATTTCATCCCTTAATCGTGCAAAAGATATCCTTCGTAACACTAAAAATTCTTTAAGGCAATAATCTTTCTTATTCCTATTCTTCAAGTTCTTTCTAGCATTTTGCAAAAAAATGTCAACTCTAACTTTGCTTTTTCCTCATTCCTTCTTCTGGCATCTCCTAACGGTTCTACTACCGCTTTGTCTTCCTTTAAAGCTGAACTCTTCGTTCAAACTTTTGCCTCTAATTCAACCTTAGACGATTCCGAAGCTGTTCCTACTACTTCAACCCCCTCCAACTCATTTATGCCTTAAATTGTAATACTGGAGATCAGAAATAAGGTAAAAGAATTGAGATGTTTGCAAATCTTCCTGTACAGGATAAATTCGAGAGTTAATTTAGAAAGACCGGAAATTAAAGAAATAGGACGATAGTTATTGCTCTGAGAGGGGTTTCACTATTCGAAATATAAGTAATGAGCTCAGGTTTACAAAAACAAGGTCGAGCAGAAATTCAGAGACGAAATAATTTATTTACCAAGACAGTGCATCCTCAAAAGCACATGTTTTAAAAACATCAGGAGGCGCCATCAAAATCTTACGCATTCAAAGTTGTTAAAGCTCAAAGAAAACAGAAATAAGAAGAAAAACAATATATTGTATAAATGAGTTTGGGGGAGGGGGCTCGAAGCGAAGAGGGAGGAATAACTTCAATGAAGAGATCAGTTTTGGAGAAGAGGTCAGTTTTAGCAGAAGGCAAGACTGCAGTTGTACAGTCAGAAGATACAAGAGGAGGGAAAGAGGAAGATGTATTTTTTTTTTTTTTTTTTTTTTTTTTTTTTTTTTTTTTTTTTTTTTTTTTTTGCAAAATGACAGAAAGGGCATGGGAAGATTGAAAGATTATTGCATTTTCTACTGGGGAAGAGAGTTTTTGGTATCACAAAAAATAGATTTTGCCTGATTTTGGGATGAAATATAAGTTGCATGAATTTCTAAAGTTTAAAGAGGAAGGTAAATCCTGAAGGATGTATATTTCCGGCAAATAGCACGAAAACAAGCAGTTTTTTTTTTAAAAAATGCTGCTTTGGTTTAGCTGAAGGGAAGAATGTGAAATGTACTCCTCTATGACAGAGAGAATCCTTTATGAGATTCATAGAGACTCCTCCCACCGAAGCAATAATCATTCCAGAGGGAATCAAAAAGTATGACGACAAGTCTGAGGAGTTTGATGCGCCAAAGCGATATAAACGTTTCCTCGCAATAGTCAGGGATCTTTCCCTCGGAAGACTTGGATATAGAAAAGAATACATAGATAAGAAAGCGCTTGAAAGAACCCAGAGATGGAAAGGGTCTAAAAGTATACGGAACGGAGAAAGATTAGAAATTAAGAAAAGGTCTGGAATGTAGAGTTCAACCCCAAGATGACCAGGCGGACGAGTAGGGAGTTGCACCCTCTGTTCAAGGTCAGTTTGAATAAAAAATGAAAAGCAAGTTTATGTATCTTGAGAACTAGAAGAAGGAGATAGTGGTGAACATTGAAATTTAATAAAATGATTTCTTCCATTGATCAGAAGTCAAACCTTTATGACTATCTCTTCTTTCCTATA
Source organism: Armadillidium nasatum (assembly GCA_009176605.1). Lineage (NCBI taxonomy): Eukaryota > Metazoa > Arthropoda > Malacostraca > Isopoda > Armadillidiidae > Armadillidium > Armadillidium nasatum. The sequence goes on from SEYY01007533.1 coordinate 26,116, forward strand.
TTCACGTAGTTTTCCAGAAGTTTTACGATTGCATTGCGCCCTGAATATTCGATTTACTATTCTTTGAATATTAAGTCCAATATTCATAGTGTAAATTATAATATTCAACATTACAACGAAAATTCACCCAGTTTTTAATAGTTTTTTTTAAACTAACAAAAATTTGCTATCCCTTAATGAAGATGCTTACCCAGGCATTGACCTCATGTCCTGTCTATTGCAATTAACTTTAAAATTTAGAGGATTCAAGAAATATGCTGTACTTGCTGATATAAAACAAGAATTTCTTGCTATTAACTTACTGACAGAAGAGGCTAAGAAGAGGTTTTGTTTCTTTTGGGTAGAGATAGGTAAAATCTTTATCATCGTTATACTTCTTTAGTTTTTGGTTTTGTCAGTAGCCCATTTATTTTGCATTTTATCATGAGTTTCCACGCCTTCAAATTTCCTAATGATTTGTTCTCAAATCTGTTAGCCAAATTTTTTTTATGTAGATAATTTCTTTTATAGCAGTAATAAATGTGAGGAATTAAAATATATTTATAAAGAAGCATGTGTGAGAATGAATGAAGCTTCCTTTTTTCTGAGAAGTTGGGGGAATTCTAACTTCCCAGAATGGAATTATAAATTTGAAGCGGATGGCAGATTAGCTGACCATGGTTGCTCTGAAGAGAAAGTATTAGGCCACACCATACGTGTTGAGAAAGTTGATTGTGATATCGGGGGATAACACTAAAGACTTATTTTGTCTGATATTTCATTTGTTTTTGAACCTGTTGGCCTTATTTTACGTGTTATTGATAGTTGTAAAATATTCATGCACCACCTATGGAGCTTGAATCCTAAAGTTGATTGAGATACTGTTTTGAGTGCTGAAATATTTGAAGAGTAGAAAAAGAGTGACTGCCTCTCTTAATGCTGCTTATACGATATATTTTAAAAGAATAGTAATCAATAAGGACCATGATTATGGTGTACCAAATGGTTCCATTTAAAGAGCTAAGTATCTTTTCACTTGAACTTATGGCTGCAGTACTTGCACTTAAATGTTTGCCCATTTTATTATCTTCTTCTAGAGATATTAAACTTTAGTTTATAAATTTTATTGTTGGTGCACAAGTAGTACTTTCTAGGCTATTAACAAATAACCCTAAGTGTAAGTCAAAAATGGTAAAATATAGATTTAAGATGTAGAACTGGCAAAAACTGTGTTGATTTCTGAATTTCAGGTACCTACCAATTTCAGGTACTCTGATACTAATAGTAACCTTGCTGATTTGTTGAAAAAAGGTGCTGTATTTAAAATTTTCAGTGAAATTTAACATTTCTGGGGGAATGGACCCCATTTTTATCTAGCAATTTTGCTAAATGGTCAGTGCATGACTTGTTGAGTATTCCTATTGAATGCAAGATTAAATTGTCTATTATTGTAATTCTGTCAGTCCCATTTACGATAAAGATGTCTACGACATCGAAAAGATGTTCATAAATTAATAAGACTAACTTCTCACCTTTTTAAATTTTAGTTTATTAAAGTGGTGGAAGCAGATCCCACCAAATATGTTTTACTATATTAGGTCAAAGGGCCTGCAATTGGCATGTTTTAAGAAAGAAATAGATTTTCTGAAAGTAAATAATAATTCTGAACCTGTTCCCTCTCTGGTTAAACCCTTTGATTTTTACTGGATAATGGAGATATTATCCGTTCTGATGGCAGAATTTCTAAATCTCTTTTGATATTTGTAATATATTTGTAATCCAATTTTATTTGCAAAAATTAATCCGTTTACGAGTTTATTTATATTAAATGCTCATTCACAAGTTCAGAATCTTGGGGTTCAAACTACATTTTACTTTATTAAAAACAAAGGTTTTTTGATACCTCAAGCCAGGCAAGCGGTTAAAACTATCTTGTCTACATGTTTTTTTATGCAAAAGGTATAATACTCTTTGTCATAATTACAATAAATTAACCAACTTGACTAAAAACCAGCTAACCTTGATTAAACCTTTATTGGTCATGTATGAGTTAATGACCCTGAAAGTGGCAATAAGCACAAGATGCATGTTTTACTGTTTACTTGTTTAAATATCAGGGCTATTCATATGGAACTTGTTCCTGATATGTCCACAGAAAATTCCTTGTTTACTTTTCAAAGGTTTTGTAACAGATATACTATCCCCTCTCACTTATACTCTGATAAAGTTCGTGCCTTTGTAAAAGCAGTAGATATCTTTAGTGATGTCTTGTTCCCAAGAATTTTGTGATCATCTTATGTAGTTGCACATTAAACACATTAAAATCTATCCTTTATGCAGATTTCATAGGAGCGAGTTGGGAAAGACTGACCCGTATTGCTAAAACCTGTTTATATAAAACAGTACAAACTAAAATCTTTTCTAATTTTGAATTACTGACCACTTTATTATCTATACAAGATGCTATAAACTCCAGACCCCTAACCTATAGATATTCTGAAAATGATTTGAAAGCCATTTCCACCAATTCTTTTTTTAAAATGCATAGTAATTCTGCTTTGGTCATTAGGGACATGGAGGAAGATCCCTAGACATAAATGGATAGGAAAGACATCTTTGAAAGGGCCTTCAACTTATTACTTTGAAGAATTTAGAAGGTTGTTGTATGAAGAGTATTTTCTAAGTCTCCGAGAATACAACAGAAATTTGGAATAATCATATATAGTGTGGTGATGTTGGCCTTATAAAACTACCCAATAAACCTAGACCCTATTGGTTGCTAGGAACGGTCAAAGAAGTAGTGGTAGGATATGACAATGTGATTAGGTCTCTCAAGGTAAAACTGAGTAATGGCAAGGTGGCACACTACACAATTTGCAATCTTTTCCCTATGGAGCTATTCCTAACACACCCTGGGGTGAGTCAGAATGAGGAAAGGGAACAATTGATAATTAATCCTCTGAAGAAGGGTTTCCTGCACCAGCAGTTGCTAAACAGCCAGATAATCATAGCCAATGCTCTGAGAAAAGACCTGTGTGGAAGGCTGATGCTTAATTCAGGTAATTCGTTGAAGAAAATTTGGATGGCTTGTAAAAAAAAATTTAATTAAATTTGCTTTTAAACTTGTTAGTTGTAGTATTTAGTTGTAAGTATATGTAGGCTTATTTTAACATTTAAATAAGGTTTTACATTTAACATTGTAGAAATGCATGTTAGAATTAAAAGCATGTAATGCTGAATTGGTCTTCATTTCTATTTATTGAGGTAATTTTTGGATTTTCCATAATATAAATTTATAAATTTAAATTCTAGTTATTGGGAGGTTATTGAGAATCTTATATTGTACTTTCAAAATATACCTTAAAAAAATCAAGCAATCCAGTTTTGGATGGCCACATCAAATTTTGGGATAGACATGTTTAACATGACTGATTCACTTTTGTTTTCCTCAATTTTCTCACATGATTATAAGGCTTATTATTTTTGTATTTTGAGGTTTCTATTATTTGAATGTTTGAGAGTGGAATATTAGACTCTGAACCTATAGTTAAAATGGATTTGACTGTCTTATATTCTAGACAGTCTACCATAAGATAAATTTGCTTTTTTGACTATTAGTTACAAGGTAGACTTGTTAGGTTTTATACTATTTAACTATTTACGTTTATTTGACCTTGTTAGACGGTACTGGTTTGAGGTACTAAGAGTTGAGAGTTTCATTCTTGGGGATTTTAATGGTAATACCTATCAAAATTTACATGTAATATTTATTTATCATTAAAATATTAAAAGTAATTAAAGGAAAACCCTCCAAATTTATCTATTTTGGAACCCCCCCCACACCCCCGTAAAATTTAGAGTTAATAAAACATTTCTCTATTTTGTGTAAATTGTAATACCTCTTTATTATTATTATTATTATTATTATTATTATTATTATTATTATTATTATTATTATTATTATTATTATTATTATTATTATTATTATTATTATTATTATTATTATTATTATTATTATTATTATTTTTTTTTTAATTTATAGGTTGAGTTAATATTACCTAGTTGGGTTTAATAATTTTATATTTATGTATGACTGCCACAAATTGTAATAATTTCTTCTTTCAGGGGTTTCTATTTATGAAAATCACATTGATATATATATATATATATATATATATATATATATATATATATATATATATATATATATATATATATATATATATATATATATATTGAATTTTTTAGTTTTCTATTACGTATTCAATGCTCGATCTCTTGGATGGTAAGCAAGAGTGTTACCTCTCGCTGAAAGACAGTACAAAAGAGAAGCCGTGTCGGAAAGTCTCAGCAATATATATATATATATATATATATATATATATATATATATATATATATATATATATATATATATATATATATATATATATATATATATATACAAAAAAAAAAAAAAAAAAAAAAAAAAAAAAAAAAAAAAAAAAAAAAAAAATTATATATATATATATATATATATATATATATATATATATATATATATATATATATATATATATATATATATATATATATATATATATATATATATATATATATGTTGAAAATAATTTGCACCTTTTTATCTCTTCGAAACCCAATTGCCACATAAGTGAAGTCTTTTCTAATGTCAATTTTGTCGTGAGGAAAACTCCGAATTTCCGAACATGGATTTTCTGTATGTGAACATTCATTTAATATTACTTTAACAGTTCTCTTTTTTTCATCAGTTATTACTTTGATCTAATATATATATATATATATATATATATATATATATATATATATATATATATATATATATATATATATATATATATATATATATATATATATATATATATATATATATATCATGTAAACTTATTTTCTTTTAAATAAGACCATCAGGAAGAATTTGTTTGCATCTTTAAAACAAAATATGCAGTAGATTTTTATTAGCATTATATATATATATATATATATATATATATATATATATATATATATATATATATATATATATATATATATATATATATATATATATATATATATATATATATATATATATATACGTAGGTATAAGGTTGAATATTTATATTGCCTTTTACAAAAGCATCGAATATTTTCGTTTCTGAAAATGTCGGGATGTTACCAAATTTTGTAGGAAGGAATTGAGATTGTAAACGGGGTTTAACCATTTTTTGTATATGCATTATTTAATAATTTAGAGGTTTATTTACTTATTTATATATAACAGAGTAGTTTAAAATTCGGTTATAATCTCTATGTAAGTATATTTCAAGTTTAAGCACTAGGAACTTGTCCTTGATCACTTTCCTAATTAAGACTCAACTTCGCTACAAGGAACAAGAATGTTTAGAAAGAAGTTTGATTTTATTTTTCCCTAAAAATAAATTTATAAAATGATTAGACCTAGATACAAACCCAAAACTTGATAGAAGCTAGATATTAATATAAAGTAGTTTGGTTTAAATTCTTAAAATATATCTCCCTCTATTTTAGTCGTATTTAAATTAGGAAGGAATTAACCTTAATACTTTTTTTAATAAATTAGTTATTCTTCTTTATCTGATTATGAAAAATGTAAATTTTAACATATAATGCTTTTATTTTTGTTCTTTTATTTTCAAATTTTAAATATGTTATTTTGTACAAAGGGTCAAATCGGAAGATTAAAAGACCTTTTCTATTTATACCAGGTGAGAAATATGACCAAAAAAAAAAGGAAGGGGAGCGGAAAAATTCCTGTCAGGGAATTGAAGCTCTTGCGAGGGAGCTTAAAGCAACATCTCTTATTGAGAGAGAGTGAGCAAGGTTCTTGAGAGGGAACAAAGAACAAGTCTGAGAGGGCTCGATTCTATTCTGACTTGAGAGAGTTAGAGTTCTAGTTCAAAGGACTTGAATTTTAGATCTTTGAGGATCTATAATCCTGGATTGAGAGAGTTTAGGAACTATAGGTCTGCGAAGATCTGTTTAAAGTCTAATTAGAGTTAGAGCTTTGCAAGAAGCATTTAGCTTTGTGAGAAGTCAACTATTATTTTATGTAAGTCCAGGTTGAGAGATCTAGACATTTATTTCTGTCTGAGAGGATAGGAACTTGTATTTATTTTTAGGATATTTATTTTTAGGAAAAGATCACATATTAGTATACATGGACCATTTGCGTCCTCAGGCCGCTATTTATTAAAACGACTTGCTACCGAATTTTATTTACATTTCTGTTTCTTATTATTGTTTTAATTTATTTTCTTATATTTATGTATGTATTAATAAACGTTATTTAAGGTAATCATTATTATTTTTCCTTCCTCCACCTTTGTAATAAACCTAAAGGAAGTATTCTTCACACTTATTTTTATTATTATGTAAAGGCCCCGTCAGGTGATTTCATATAATACACATAAATCGGGGGACCCTTTCAATATATATATATTATATATATATATATATATATATATATATATATATATATATATATATATATATATATATATATATATATAGGGGGAGGGCGTAGCGTCGTCCGAAGCGATGAAAGTACCCCCATTGGGCTTAACCTCGGGGTGATAGGGTGGGCTAGACCATTCCGTTTCTCTCCGTTGCCCTTTGGTTCATTCTTTTTCGATTTTCACCTTCTCAGATGGTCTCTAGTGTACCCTATGCTCATACTTCTCCTTTCCTCAACTAATTTCTCATGTTCCTACAAATTTACAAGCGTTTACCTCTACATTACCTTTAAAATAACAACAACAAAATGGCGAAACATAAAGCTACCTCGGAGATGCTACAAGGGGCGACATCCAAAGAATGCCCCTCATCCACTCCTCCTATCACCACTTTTGAATTGGTGGCTTCCAGTGATAGGATTAGTGCCATAAAGACCTCTATGCTGACTTGATCTGGTGCACGGTCTTCCTTTTTCATTAACTTCTACAGCATTAGCGGTCTTTTTACTAATTTCCACTTTGTCAAACACCACCTCTTCTTCTAGACCTCATATCTTATTCTTAACCGAAACTTAGGTGTTTGAGTGCTCTGAAAGCAAGCCCTACTTTGTTTCCTCCTACAGTCTCTATCCTCACGTTGCGTACGGATGTTGCACATACGTGCGCAACGATGTTGTCTGTTCTCGTGTCTCTAATTTGGAGTCTTCTAAATTCTCTACTTTATGGCTTAAACTTTCTTCCAACTCTACAACTAAATTTATCAGTTCTATCTAATTATCTCCTAACTCTACAGACTATCCAAAATATGCCCAATGGGGGGTACTTGCATCGCTTGGACGGAGCTACGTCCTCCTCATATACATATATTTTAATATGAACCGACCGAGGCCCCGGCCCCGGCCAAAAATCAGGGTAACCGGGGCCCCGGCCCCGGCTCCGGCCAAAAATCAGGGAAAACCGGGGTTGCCGGGCGGGGTTAAAATGGCAAATTATACTTAAATTTTTTTTTTTAAATTTTCAGCCGATTCTTCTGAAACTTTCAGTGTATATAGATTTTTTACTGGTAAGAAAAGTCCATTTCTAGCGTTTTCCGAGTCTATTACGGTTAAAAGTTTTTTTTTTTTTTTTTTTTTTGAAATTTTACCCTTTTTTAATTGAATGGCGGTGCCAAACCACTTTATAGAATGAGCTAAAAATTGGACTATTTATTCAAAATTAAATGGGATACAAAAGTCTCTAATAGACTTTTGTTCCCAGAGTTATAGGAAAAATGTTATAAGCCAAAAACTGACCAACTATAGAAAAAAAAATTTTTGAACTAAAAAAATCCACCTTTTCAGACAAAATTTTTTTTTAAAAATATACAACTATGACATTTCCTATTTTTGGTGTGTATAGAGGAGGGGTGGGGCTACAAATTCCTCTATGTACTTTATTCGATGACATTCGTTGGTTTTGAGATATAGCCTTCAAAAAGGTCCATTTTTGGCCAAATTTCAAAAATTCCCAAAGTTTGAGAGGCTATATCTAGCTTCAAACAAAGAGCATTTTAAATATGCACTAAATAAATATTGTTGCCCTGCCCTCTTCTAAACAATATTCACAAATAAAAAAAATAGTAGGTAGCGTTTTTTATAAATAATTTTTTCCTCCAGAAGGGTACGACTTTTTGAAAAAAAAATTTCAAGTGCTTATATAACTTTTTTCTAGACGTGATATCAAAAACCTATTCCCACCAATGCAAGAAATTGGGGCAAAGGTATTCAGCTAAATTTTCAGCTCATGTGGACCAGTGGTTTGATCCAGTTATTCATTTTTTTCAACTTTGGGTCCAAATAAGTTTCAAACCGTTATAGACTCAAAAAAATGCTCGAAATCAACTCAGAACTTCGTGAAAAAATTCACATATTTTGAAAATTTCAGCTCAATCAGTCAAATAATAATAAAAAAATTTCAAACAAAATATAAGAAAATAAAGATTTTTTTTCTTTTCTGTTTCTTTTGACTGCTCCTTTTCTGCTAGTGAATGTTCATCTTTGTGTTTTGATTTTAGATACTCCAAAAAGATTTGGTTGAAATTTTTTTACTTGTAGCACCCGGAGGTTCTCTTCTAATTTTCTGACTGCAGATGTTACATTTAGCTATTTCGAGCCAATCCTGAAACATTGTAAAGTATTCAAATACTGCAGAAGCTGATCTTTTAGCCATATTGACTGAAAGTATAAACAAAATAATAATTTTTAAATAATGCAGCTAAATGATACAAGTTTGATACATGGCAGTAAAACAACAATGATAAATAAACAACAAATGAATTTAGTCTAAGAATGGAAAGAGAACCTAACCCACAAGGTGGAAAATTTAGAAGACTCTAAATTAAAGATAAAAGAACAAACAACATCGTTGCGCACGTATGTGTAACATCCAACATTGGCTGAAAATTGAGGGTAGAGACAGTAGAAGGAAATAGAAAAGTTTTTGTTATCAGAACGCTCAAATATCTGAGTTCCTATCAAGAGTAAGAGGTGAGGTCTAGAAGAAGAGTAGTGATGCTCAGAGTGGAAATTGAAATGTAGACCGTGAATGTTGCAGAAATTAATGGAAAAAACAGATTGTGCATCCGGATCATCTGGCTACAAATTCTTTTTGGAACCAACTCTTTAACCGGAGACCATCAACTTCCAAAGTGGTAAAAGGGAAAAAAAAGTATGAGGGGCTTTCTTTGGAATCCTCCCTTCTTGGATTCTCCAAGGTTACGAATGTCGACGCTATAATTATTTTTCTTTTTTAAGGGATGTGTAACCGTAATAGCATCTATTGTATGTAAAAGGAGACCCTACTCCGCGCTGAAAATGTGTAGATGAGAGCGAAAAGGAACGTTCCATACCGCTTACTCACTCAAAAATACTACCGACATGTATCGGAGTAGAGTTATGTATGCATCATTGCTGGGTGACTTGTATATTTATTTCATACCGCTTACTCACTCAAAAATACTACCGACATGTATCGGAGTAGAGTTATGTATGCATCATTGCTGGGTGACTTGTATATTTATTTCATAACTTAATCAGGTAATATCTTTTGTACAGCACATTTTCAGCCCTATGTTTACTGTGATAAAAATGTTTGTCAAAGATCGTACCACACTAATGAATCACTATATGTATGTAAATATATATATATATATATATATATATATATATATATATATATATATATATATATATATATATATATATATATATATATATATATATATATATATATATATATATATATATATATATATATATATATATATATATATATATATATATATATATATATATATATATATATATATATATATATATATATATATATATATATATATATATATATATATATATATATATATATATATATATATATATATATATATATATATATATATATATATATATATATATATATATATATATATATATATATATATATATATATATATATATATATATATATATATATATATATATATATATATATATATATATATATATATATATATATATATATATATATATATATATATATATATATATATATATATATATATATATATATATATATATATATATATATATATATATATATATATATATATATATATATATATATATATATATATATATATATATATATATATATATATATATATATATATATATATATAGTTATATATACCATTTCGAGCTCATCTCCACATTCTTCTTCACAGATTATGCTCTCCTTCGCACACACACAAAAAACACTATTACATACACACAATCTTTTATAAAATAATAATAATTAGGGCGTCAACAACTGTAACCTTGGAGGGGAGGTTTCCAAAAATAACCCTTCATCCACCCTTTCCCTGATATTTGGTTGGCACCACCAGTATTTTGCAGCCGGCTTGTCCTGATGCACGTAAATTTTTTCATTAATTTCTGCAACATTCTCAGTCTTCAATCCAATTTTCACTTTGTTGAGCATCATCTCTCCTCTTCAATGCCTCACGATTTGCTCTTGACCTAAACTCAGGAGCTTGAGTGGTCTTACAACAAACCTCACTATGTTTCCTCATACTGTATCTATCTTCAATTTTCAGTTAAAGGTGGTTGTTCTGCGTACGTGATTGATGATGTTGTTTTCTCTCTTGCCTCTGACTTGGAGTTTCAAAATTTTCCACCTTGTGGCTTAAGCTCTCTTGCTATTTTACAACTAAATTCATTTGTTCTGTTCATTTACTCCCCTAATTCTACTGACTATCCAAAATTCTTCGACTATCAGATCATATATAGTTTTGCTCATTTAGTCCAAACTGCAATGTTGGATGTGGATGTGTGCTCTTTTTAGTTTTAAATGTATGATTTATTTTAATTTTTCTCTACAGTGCAAAGCGTTTTAATCTTTTAATGTTTTTTATTAATTATACGAAGTTTTTATCTTCAGAAGAGTTCATCATTTTTAAGATAATACTGTTTTAACGTTAATTAAACTCTTACCGTATTAATTAAATCTGTTTTATATTACTTTCAAGGTTTAAATTAAATTGCTTTATTTTAAATATTTTATATATTTTAATAATATATAATTTTCATATTTTTAATATCAATTTTAATAGTTTTAATTATTAATATTTTTTTAATGTTAGTTTTTAATATTTGTGTATGCTAGCGTTCGTGTGCTTGCGTGTATGCGTGTGTACGAGCAAGCTTGTGTGTGCTTCTTTGAATGCCTAGATTGAAAGGTCAGAAGGTTGTGCGTAGACGGGGGCTTTCTATTACCTTTGCTAGCGTCCGTGACCTATGAGCTAATCTCGAATGCTTTAAAATCCACCACACTAACTCTCGTCCTAATCTTTTGCTTCTGCCTGAGACCCAACTGGACAAGGATTCTTTCTCTAACAATCTTAATGTCTCTAACTACAGATTTTTTCGCAAACAATTAGGGACCCACACACATTCCAGATCGTCTTAACCAGTTCTTGAATACACTTGATTTACATTTCCCTACTATTCCTTCTAGATGCAAATACACCATTTTCCCTCCTATCTGTAATCCTGACCATAAACTTGTTGCTTATATATGCTTTCTCTCCAACAGCTCCATCATGCACTAAACGTACTTTCTGGCACTTCCATCGGGCTAATTGTGGGCATTGCGTCGCTTCTCTGCTAACTACCATTAGAATGAATCCTGCTTTGGCTCATAGGACTCATAGGTCTCTGCTGAAAGGTAGGGGCTGTTATCTTCGATGGAATGGGCAGGTTCATTCCATCTTCTATTAAATCTTTTTCTCCTCGAAATCCATTGTTTGATATTAATTGTTCTCTTGTCTTTCGGGAGAGAGATATTGTTTATATTGAATGGAAAAACTCTCCTTCTCCTATCACTCTTGCTAATTTTCATTCAGCTCGGAAACTTTTGCAAGGATGTCTTTCGACGGACTAAGCATACTTTTATTATAAGGAAGTTCGCTGACTTCCATGGTTTTCCTACTGATAAAAATTTCTGGCCTCTTGCCAAAAATATCTCAAATAACTTCTGTAAATCTACCTTTCAACCTCTTATTCGCTAATCTCTTCGGTCTCTTTGTTTCATCTAATTCCACCCTGCAAGTTTCTGGCATCCCTTCTCCTACTCCTCATCTCAGGTTTCACATGATCCTTCTAACTATCAACCTATAGCTCTCCCTTCTCTTCTGTTTGAAATTTTTGAACCTCTCCTCATCTCTTATTTCCTGGATTATTTGTTGTCTCATTCTCTTCTCTCAGATCATCAACTGAATGAGCTAATAATTCCAACAAAAGGAAAGGTTGAAATAGAAAGACTAAATGTACTTATAGAATATTTGTGAACAGTGTTCCGATAAATCCATCTTTCATTATTAATGATGAAAAATAATTTTTACTAATGTTAACCTAATTTAATTGCCTTTACATAATATTAATGTTTAGTAAATTACGAAGTAGGAAAGATAAAAAATTTAAATATTAATATTAGACAAATATACCTTAAAGATTTTTCAAAAATTTTTGATCTTTCTACAGAATATTCTCAAAATTATTTGGAAGGGGGGAATAGAAGAGAAGAAGAGCACCTCCAAGTGATAAACTTGCTGTAATTCTCCTTATAAGATGTATTTTTATTTAACGTAATATTTTTGTTAAAATAAAAATATTTTAAAATATTTTTGTCCCCTATAATAAAATTCTGAATATATGCAATTAGTTTTTAATAAATCCAAATGGTTACTGAGATATGAACACTCAAAAATGGAATGTTGTTCATTGACAACAATAAGAGATTTGGCATTTTGCAATTTTCAAAAAATTTGCTAAGGAAAAAAACAATATATAGATGTTATTCAAACTCTTCATGTGAATTAAAGACAGTTAGAGGGAGAATTTTCACGAAGTTTAATCCTAAAAGCTTTTGATTCATATAAAACATTCTCTTGGATATTAAAATTAGCCAAAAAATAAAAATTTCAAACCTTCCCGTGACTTCGGAAAACTGCCAAACCACCTATACCATCAAAGATTTAACTTGAACCCTTTCAATTCCTACATATGTTTCCAAAAGAAAAAAAATATAAATTATTTAATGTTATATAAAGGATTTAATAAAAAATTTAAAATGGAAACTTGGGGGATATCAACCACCAATAAAAAAACAAAATTTTCTGTTGCTATCAATTTTAACTCCTGACTGAATAGTTATTCTTTTTCATGTCCATAGATCTCTTTTCATTTCCCGGTTGGAGCGTCCTTGAATCTATCCTAAACAGGAAGATTTGGAAACACATCAATTCTTCTATCCTTATCTCTGATTGCTGGTATGACTTTTGTAAAGAACACCCTACGAGGGATATTCTTTCCCTTCTTTCTGACTCTTAGACATCCGATCTTCGGTGCTTCGGGCTGTGGCATCAAACATATCGAAAGCATTCGATAAAGTCCGACACAGAGCTTTGATTTCTAAACTTGAATCTTTCGTAATCTATCCTCTCTCTCTGTGATTTTCTCTCTGATTTCCTTTCCGGTTGTTCTATTTTTCATTAAAACCTTCTCTCTATTAATTCATCACCTATCCACTAATATGCTGATGACTCCACTCTTTGTTACTCTTTTAGTTTGAAAGACAACCCTCCCAACAAAAGTTGAAAGACAAAATGATCTTTGATCTTTCTAGTATTTTAAATTTTGGTCAGAGAATAAATGGTCGTTTTTAATGCCTCAAAAATTCTATTCCTGCATCTCTCTACTTAACACAATCTTCCACATAACTATGACATCTTCTCCAAAAACACTCGACTGAAACCCTCATCTGTTCTCATTATTATCGTTTTCTTGTGATCTTTCATGGAAGGATCACATTACTTCTCTTTCTAAAAAAAATTCAAAGAGGTTGGGTTTTCCGAGGTGCCTTGGTGATTTTTTTTACGCCACCACAGTTGCTTTCTGTTTATAATGGTGTTGTTCGCCTCACTACGGAGTGCGCCTCATACATCGGAGATGGTTCCACACGTACACCTCTTCTAGAATAGGTGGAATCTAGAGCTTTTCGCCTTATAAATTCTTTTGATCTTACTAACTCTCTCTAATCTTTTTCTGCTTTTCGAATTGTAACATCACTCTCTCTATTCTAAAGCTATTACAATAGACATTCCTTTCATGAACTCTCACGACGCATGCCTCCTCCATTGAGAAGGGCTCGTGCGACATGATTTTCTACTCAGTCTCATCCTTTCTCTGTCCAACTAACCAACACAAGACTTTAAAGTTGTGCTCAATCTTACATGTAATCTACTTGTAAAGTCTGGAACACACTTCCTTTTCCTGCTTTTTCAACTTTCTTTACCTTGCGCAGTTTTAAACGCCCAGCTTTGGAACATGTCGAATATTAACGACAAGATTTCCGATTTTTTCTCAACTCAGGTGAAAATTTGTAGGCTTCGGCCTTTCCAACCAGAATATATATATATATATATATATATATATATATATATATATATATATATATATATATATATATATATATATATATATATATATATATATATATATATATATATATATATACAGAAAAGAAAGCATTTTTACCTCTACATAGTAATCATCATTTAAATCGATTGTAATAATTATTTCTCTTGGTCTTTCAACAACAATTGGTAAAAATCCTATTTCAAAAATATCAGATTCCCATTGAAGCACTTTTGACCATGTCCCATTCTCACAGGAAGGATCAACTTTCACATAGCATTTTGTGCATACATAGCCATACCGAAAATGATCACTGTATAAATTAAATATATATATATATATATATATATATATATATATATATATATATATATATATATATATATATATATATATATATATATATATATATATATATATATATATATATATATATATATATATATATATATATATATATATATATATATATATATATATATATATATATATATATATATATATATATATATATATATATATATATATATATATATATATATATATATATATATATATATATATAATATATATATATATATATATATATATATATATATATATATATATATATATATATATATATATATATATATATATATATATATATATATATATATATATATATATATATATATATATATATATATATATATATATATATACCTTTCCAAATTTAAATACGAAGCAACTAACAATTGTAAACGAGCAATTATATATATATAAAAGTTTACTATATTTGATGAAGTTCAGATATATATATATATATATATATATATATATATATATATATATATATATATATATATATATATATATATATATATATATATATATATATATATATATATATATATATATATAACAAAATTTAAAAACATAAAAATGCCTCAGAGATACTTCGGGGGGGCGGCATCCAAAGAATTCCCCTCATCCACTCCTTCCCCCATCACCACTTCGGAGTTTGTTTCCTCCCGTGATGGGGTTTTACCACCATAACCTCTATGCCGACTTGCCCTGGTGTACGATCCTTCTTTTTCATTAATTTCTGCAACATTCGCGGGCTCTTTATTAATTTCCACTTTGTCGAACACCTCCTCTCTTCTCTTAGACCTCATCTCTTATTATTAACCGAAACTCAAGGGTTTGAGTGCTCTGACAGCAAGCTCTATTCTCTTTCCTCCTACTGTCTCTATCCTCAATTTTCAGTAAAAGGCGGATGTTGCGCATATGTTCCCAACGATGTTGTCTTTTCTCGTGTCCCTAATTTTGAGCCTTCTGAATTCTCTATTTTATGGTTTAAACTTTCTTGCAACTCTACAACTGAATTTATCTGTTCTATATGCTTATCTCCTAACTCTACAGACTATCCAAAATTCTTAGACTATCTTAACTCCAAAATAGAACACATTCTTTCTTCTTCTACTTTCTCTGAAATTATCATATTAGGTGATTTCAAAGTTCACCCCCGCCAATGGCTTTCATCCAGCTTGCGAATTAGCCTGCCAATTTTTTATCCTGAAAAACCTTCAGCAGTTGGTGTATCTTCCTACCAGTATCCCTCACCTTCTTTATGATGAACCCAACATACTTGATCATTTCCTAACTTCTTTTCCTTCTCCTTACACTGTTAAACTCTTTCCTCTTCTGGGTTTATCCAATCACCTACTTATCTCTGTATCTAGTCCTGTCTCTTCCGGTCTTCCGCAAGAACGACCCCAGCCTTCGGCGAGGAGACGTTTCTGGCATTTTGGTGCAACTAACAAGTCTGACTTGCCATTGTACTTTTCTGATTTTCCATGGATTGATTACTGTTTCCGTTGGAGGGGTCCCTCGAAGTGTGCAAAGAGCATAACCGAGGTGATCCTCTATGGCATGGAGGCGTACATTCCATGTTTTTTCCTTCTACTAAGCTTATCAAACCTTGGTTTAACTATGCTTGTTCTCATGCTATCAGTCACAAGGATGCTGCCTTCAGGAACTACCGTCTTCTTCGGATTCCAGAAACTCATGCAACTTATATTTCATTAGAGTATCGTGCAAAATATATATATCCTTGCAGATACCAAAACTCTTTTCTCAGTCGCAAAGGCAATAATCTTTCTGGTTAATCTTCCTCTCCCTCTTTCTGGCATTTTGCAAAAAAAAATTTAACTCTAATTTTGCTTCTTCCCCTCTCCCTCCTCTAGTATCTTCTGACGGTACAACTGCAGTTTAGCCTTCCTCTAAAGCTGAACTTTTCGTTCAAACATTTGCTTCTAATTCAAACAAAACATAAAACACGATTCTAGAGCTGTTCCTACTCCTTCAACCACCTCAAATTCATTCATGCCTCCTGTGGTACTTAAAACTTGTGCTTTCGAGTTTGCACCCTGAAATGTTAGATTGTATCGTTTTTGTTTTTCTACTAAAACCTTCCCTTCTTGCTGGAAACGTACACTCTTTCAAAATGTGCCGAAGAAAGAGGGCCTCTCTCAACCCTCTAACTACCGTCCAATTTCTTTAACCTCCGTTCTTTCTAAACTTTTCGAATCTATCCTTAACGGGAAGATTTGGAAACTTCACGATTCTTCTAATCTTATCTATAATTGCCAGTATGATTTTCCTAAGAAAAGCTCTGCTGGTGGTTTCCTTTCACTTATCTATGACTCTTAGTCCTCCACGCTTCGACATTTCGGTGAACGTTTTGCTGTTGCGCTAGACATATGGAAAGCTTTCGATAAAGTCTGGCACAAAGCTTTGATTTACAAACTTCGATTTTTCGGAGTCAATCTTTCTCTCTGTGACCTTCTCTCTGATTTCCTTTCCGGTCTCTCTACAGTAGCTGTTGTAGACGGCCATCGTTCTTCTTTAAACTTATCAATAGTGATGTTCCTCAAAGATCTGTCCTATCCTCAACACTTTTTCTACTTTTCATTAATGACCTTCTCTCAGTTACTTCATCTCCTATCCACTCCTCTGCTGATGATTCCATCCTTCATTACTCTTCTCATTTTGAAAGGTGCCCCTCCCAACACCAAACAGTTAATAGATGCAAGGAAGATAGCCATGTAGCAGCTGACCTCTAATCTATCTCGTATTTCAAATTGGGGCAGAGAGAACAGGTTTGTTTTTAATGCCACCAAAACTTAATTACTCCATCTCTCTACTCGACGCAATCTTCCACACAGCAATCATATGCTCTTCGAAAACACTCAACTCAGACCTTCCTCTCTCCTAAATATTTTTGGTGTTTCTTTTTCCCGTGACCTTCCTTGGAAAGATCACATTACCTCTCTTCCTAAACAAGCTTCTAAGAGGTTAGATGTTCTGAGGCATCTTCAGTAGTTGCTTGCTCTGTATAGAGGTGCAGCTTGCCCCAGTATGGAGTATGTTTCAGACATCTAGGGTGGTTCCACTCATGCAGCTATCTTTGAGAAGGTGGAGTCTAGGGCTTTTCGTTTTATCAACTCTCCTGTTCTCACTGATTCTCTCGTCTCTTTCTTCCCATCCAATTAATGCGTCACTCTCTCTATACTAACGCTATTACAATGGATAATGCTCTTCCGAACTCTCTCACCGCATACCCTCTCCACTTAGAAGGACTCGAGCGAATCGTCCTTCTGCACAGTCTCATCCTTTCTCTATCCAACTCTCTGACCCCAGACTTAACCGCAATATTCAGTCTTACATGTACTCTACAGGTATCAGAGTTTGTTAAAAGAATTTCCTAAAAATCAAATTTTGGAACGAAGCTCCTTATATGATATCGTAAAGATCCTCCCCCTCCCTTATTTTTGGGGGTATATATTTCACATCTCATTCTCCGAAAAATGATACCACTTGTAGTTAAAGTTCCAAAGCAG